>JAAAWK010000400.1:0-79364 GCA_022496015.1 Hordeum marinum | reverse complement strand
TCACTATGTCATTTAGGAGGAAACTAAGCTAACTATATCTCATTTAGAGCTAACATAGTTCAAAATAGGTCATTTAGGACCTAATTATACTAATTATGCCATTTTGGAGCTAACTACGCTAAGTATAGGGCATTTAATACCTAAGCTAGGTACAGTAGGTGAATTTGGAGCTAGGTAAGCTTATTATGCCATTTAGGAGAGAACTAAGCTAAGTATAAGGCATTTTTGTTAAAATAGGCCATTTTGGAGCTAATTTAGCTTACTATGTCATTTAGGAGCTAACTAAGCTAACTATATGTCATTTTGATAAAATAGACTGTTTTGGAGCTAATTTAGCTTACTATGTCATTTAGGTGGAAACTAAGCTAAGTATAGGACTTTTTTTGATAAAATAGACCTTTTTGGAGCTATTTTAGATTACTATGTCATTTAGGAGGAAACTAAGCTAACTATATGTCATTTTAGAGCTCAGTTTGGTAAAAACAGGTCATTTAGGAGCTAACCATGCTTATTATGACATTTTGGAGCTAACTAAGCTAAGTATAGGGCATTTAATACCTAAGCTAGGCACAGTAGGTCATTTTGGAGCTAGGCCAGCTTATTATGTCATTTAGGAGAGAACTAAGCTAAGTATAAGGCATTTTTGTTAAAATAGGCCATTTTGGAGCTAATTTAGCTTACTAAGTCATTTAGGAGCTAACTAAGCTATGTATATGTGATTTTTATCAAATAGACCATTTTGGAGCTAATTTAGCTTACTATGTCATTTAGGAGGATACTAAGCTTAGTATAGGACTTTTTTGATAAAATAGTCCATTTTGGAGCTATTTTAGCTTACTATGTCATTTACGAGGAAACTAAGCTAACTATATGTCATTTTAGAGCTAACTTAGATAAAAACATGTCATTTACAACCTAACTATGCTTATTATGCCATTTTGGAGCTAACTAAGCTAAGTATAGGGCATTTAAAAGCTAAGCTAGGTACAGTAGATCATTTTGGAGCTAGGTAAGCTTATTATGTCATTTAGGAGAGAACTAAGCTAAGTATAAGGCATTTTTGTTAAAATAGGCCATTTTGGAGCTAATTTAGCTTACTATGTGATTTAGGAGCTAACTAAGCTAACTATATGTCATTTTTGATAAAATAGACCGTTTTGGAGCTAATTTAGCGTACTATGTCATTTAGGAGGATACTAAGCTAAGTATAGGACCTTTTTGATAAAATAGGCCATTTTGGAGCTATTTTGGCTTACTATGTCATTTAGGAGGAAACTAAGCTAACTATATGTCATTTTAGAGCTAACTTAGATAAAAACATATCATTTACAAGCTAACTATGCTTATTATGCCATTTTGGAGCTAACTAAGCTAAGTATAGGGCATTTAATAGCTAAGTTAGGTACAATAGGTCATTTTTGATCTAGGTAAGCTTATTATGTCTTTTAGAAGAGAACTAAGCGAAGTATAAGGCATTTTAGATAAAATAGGCCGTTTTGGAGCTAGTCTAGATATCATTTAGTAGGAAACTAAGCTAAGTATATGTCATTTTAGAGCTAACTTAGATAAAAACATATCATTTACAAGGTAACTACGCTTATTATGCTATTTTGGAGCTAACTAAGCTAAGTATAGGGCATTTAATAGCTAAGTTAGGTACAATAGGTCATTTTGGAGCTAGGTAAGCTTATTATGTCATCTTGGAGAGAACTAAGCGAAGTATAGGGCATTTTAGATCAAATAGGCCATTTTGGAGCTAGTCTAGCTTACGATGTCATTTAGGAGGAAACTAAGCGAAGTATAGGACATTTTAGGTTAAATAGCCCATTTTGGAGCTATTTTCGCTTACTATGTCATTTGGGAGGAAACTAAGCTAAGTATAGGACTTTTTTTATAAACTAGGTTATTTTGGAACTATTTTAGCTTACTATGTCATTTAGGAGCAAACAAAGCTAACTATATGTCATTTTAGAGCTAACTAAGCTTGGTATAGGGCATTTAATAGCTAAGCTAGGTACAATAGGTTATTTTGGAGCTAGGTAAGCGTATTATGTCATTTAGGAGAGAACTAAGCTAAGTATTGGGCATTTTTGATAAAATAGGCCATTTTGGAGGTAATTTAGCTTACTACGTCATTTAGGAGGAAACTAAGCTAAGTATAGGACTTTTTTGATAAAATAGGCAACTTTGGAGCTAATTTAGCTTACTATGTCATTTAGGAGGAAACTAAGCTAAGTATAGGACATTTTAGATTAAAAAGCCCATTCTAGAGCTATTTTCGCTTACTATGTCATTTTGAGGAAACTAAGCAAAGTATAGGCCTTTTTAATAAAATATGCCATTTTGGAGCTAACTAAGCTAAGTATAGGAAATTTTTGATAAAATGGGCCATTTTGGAGCTAATTTAGCTTACTATGTCATTCAGGAGGAAACTAAGCTAAGTATAGGACATTTTTGATAAAATAGGGCATTTTGGAGCTAATTTAGCTTACTATATCATTTAGGTGGAAACTAAGCTATGTATAGGACTTTTTTGATAAAATAGACCATTTTGGAGCTATTTTAGCTTACTATGTCATTTAGGAGGAAACTAAGCCAACTATATCTCATTTAGAGCTAACATAGGTCAAAACAGGTCATGTAGGACCTAACTATACTAATTATGCCATTTTGGAGCTAACTACGCTAAGTATAGCACATTTAATAGCTAAGCTAGGCACAGTAGGTCAATTTGGAGGTAGGTAAGCTTATTATGTCATTTAGGGGAGAACTAAACTAAGTATAAGGCATTTTTGTTAAAATAAGCCATTTTGGAGCTAATTTAGCTTACTATGTCAATTAGGAGCTAACTAAGCTAAGTATAGGTATTTTTTGATAAAATAGACCGTTTTGGAGCTAATTTAGCTTAGTATGTCATTTAGGAGGATACTAAGCTAAGTATAGGACTTTTTTGATAAAATAGGCCATTTTGGAGCTATTTTAGCTTACTATGTCATTCAGGAGGAAACTAAGCTAACTATATGTGATTTTAGAGCTAACTTAGATAAAAACATGTCATTTACAACCTAACTATGCTTATTATGCCATTTTGGAGCTAACTAACCTAAGTATAGGGCATTTAAAAGCTAAGCTAGGTACAGTAGATCATTTTGGAGCTAGGTAAGCTTATTATGTCATTTAGGAGAGAACTAAGCTAAGTATAAGGCATTTTTGTTAAAATAGGCCATTTTGGAGGTAATTTAGCTTACTATGTCATTTAGGAGCTAACTAAGCTAACTATATGTCATTTTTTATAAAATAGACCGTTTTGGAGCTAATTTAGCTTACTATGTCATTTAGGTGGAAACTAAGCTAAGTATAGGACTTTTTTGATAAAATAGACCTTTTCGGAGCTATTTTAGCTTACTATGTCATTAGGAGGAAACTAAGATAACTATATGTCATTTTAGAGCTAACTTTGGTAAAAACAGGTCATTTAGGAGCTAACCATGCTTATTATGCCATTTTGGAGCTAACTAAGCTAAGTATAGGGCATTTAATACCTAAGCTATGTACAGTAGGTCATTTTGGAGCTAGGCAAGCTTATTATGTCATTTAGGAGAGAACTAAGCTAAGTATCAGGCATTTTTGTTAAAATAGGCGATTTTGGAGCTAATTTAGCTTACTAAGTCATTTTGGAGCTAACTAAGCTATGTATATGTGATTTTTATCAAATAGACCATTTTGGAGCTAATTGAGCTTACTATGTCATTTAGGAGGATACTAAGCTCAGTATAGGACTTTTTTGATAAAATAGGCCATTTTGGAGCTATTTTAGCTTACTATGTCATTCAGGAGGAAACTAAGCTAACTATATGTGATTTTAGAGCTAACTTAGATAAAAACATGTCATTTACAACCTAACTATGCTTATTATGCCATTTTGGAGCTAACTAACCTAAGTATAGGGCATTTAAAAGCTAAGCTAGGTACAGTAGATCATTTTGGAGCTAGGTAAGCTTATTATGTCATTTAGGAGAGAACTAAGCTAAGTATAAGGCATTTTTGTTAAAATAGGCCATTTTGGAGGTAATTTAGCTTACTATGTCATTTAGGAGCTAACTAAGCTAACTATATGTCATTTTTTATAAAATAGACCGTTTTGGAGCTAATTTAGCTTACTATGTCATTTAGGTGGAAACTAAGCTAAGTATAGGACTTTTTTGATAAAATAGACCTTTTCGGAGCTATTTTAGCTTACTATGTCATTAGGAGGAAACTAAGATAACTATATGTCATTTTAGAGCTAACTTTGGTAAAAACAGGTCATTTAGGAGCTAACCATGCTTATTATGCCATTTTGGAGCTAACTAAGCTAAGTATAGGGCATTTAATACCTAAGCTATGTACAGTAGGTCATTTTGGAGCTAGGCAAGCTTATTATGTCATTTAGGAGAGAACTAAGCTAAGTATCAGGCATTTTTGTTAAAATAGACCGTTTTGGAGCTAATTTAGCTTACAATGTCATTTAGGAGGATACTAAGCTAAGTATAGGACTTTTTTGATAAAATAGGACATTTTGGAGCTATTTTAGCTTACTATGTCATTTAGGAGGAAGCTAAGCTAACTATACGTCATTTTAGAGATAACTTAGATAAAAACATGTCATTTACAAGCTAACTATGCTTATTATGCCATTTTGGAGCTAACTAAGCTAAGTATAGGGCATTAAAAAGCTAAGCTAGGTACAGTAGGTCATTTTGGAGCTAGGTAAGCTTATTATGTCATTTAGGAGAGAACTAAGCTAAGTATAAGGCATTTTTGTTAAAATAGGCCATTTTGGAGCTAATTTAGCTTACTATGTCAATTAGGAGCTAACTAAGCTAAGTATAGGTCTTTTTTGATAAAATACACCGTTTTGGAGCTAATTTAGCTTAGTATGTCATTTAGGAGGATACTAAGCTAATTATAGGACTTTTTTGAGAAAATAGGCCATTTTGGAGCTATTTTAGCTTACTATGTCATTTAGGAGGAAACTAAGCTAACTATATCTCATTTAGAGCTAACATAGTTCAAAATAGGTCATTTAGGACCTAACTATACTAATTATGCCATTTTGGAGCTAACTACGCTAAGTATAGGGCATTTAATACCTAAGCTAGGTACAGTAGGTCAATTTGGAGCTAGGTAAGCTTATTATGTCATTTAGGAGAGAACTAAGCTAAGTATAAGGCATTTTAGTTAAAATAGGCCATTTTGGAGCTAATTTAGCTTACTATGTCATTTAGGAGCTAACTAAGCTAACTATATGTCATTTTTGATAAAATAGACTGTTTTGGAGCTAATTTAGCTTACTATGTAATTTAGGTGGAAACTAAGCTAAGTATAGGACTTTTTTTTTGATAAAATAGACCTTTTTGGAGCTATTTTAGATTACTATGTCATTTAGGAGGAAACTAAGCTAACTATATGTCATTTTAGAGCTAAGTTTGGTAAAAATAGGTCATTTAGGAGCTAACCGTGCTTATTATGACATTTTGGAGCTAACTAAGCTAAGTATAGGGCATTTAATACCTAAGCGAGGTACAGTAGGTCATTTTGGAGCTAGGCAAGCTTATTATGTCATTTAGGAGAGAACTAAGCTAAGTATAAGGCATTTTTGTTAAAATAGGCGATTTTGGAGGTAATTTAGCTTACTAAGTCATTTTGGAGCTAAATAAGCTATGTATATGTGATTTTTATCAAATAGACCATTTTGGAGCTAATTTAGCTTACTATGTCATTTAGGAGGATACTAAGCTCAGTATAGGACTTTTTTGATAAAATAGGCCATTTTGGAGCTATTTTAGCTTACTATGTCATTTAGGAGGAAACTAAGCTAACTATATGTCATTTTAGAGCTAACTTAGATAAAAACATGTCATTTACAACCTAACTATGCTTATTATGCCATTTTGGAGCAAACTAACCTAAGTATAGGGCATTTAAAAGCTAAGCTAGGTACAGTAGATCATTTTGGATCTAGGTAAGCTTATTATGTCATTTAGGAGAGAACTAAGCTAAGTATAAGGCATTTTTGTTAAAATAGGCCATTTTGGAGGTAATTTAGCTTACTATGTCATTTAGGAGCTAACTAAGCTAACTATATGTCATTTTTCATAAAATAGACCGTTTTGGAGCTAATTTAGCTTCCTATGTCATTTAGGAGGATACTAAGCTAAGTATAGGACCTTTTTGATAAAATAGGCCATTTTGGAGCTATTTTGGCTTACTATGTCATTTAGGAGGAAACTAAGCTAACTATATGTCATTTTAGAGCTAACTTAGATAAAAACATATCATTTACAAGCTAACTATGCTTATTATGCCATTTTGGAGCTAACTAAGCTAAGTATAGGCCATTTAATAGCTAAGTTAGGTACAATAGGTCATTTTGGAGCTAGGTAAGCTTATTATGTCTTTTAGAAGGGAACTAAGCGAAGTATAAGGCATTTTAGATAAAATAGGCCGTTTTGGAGCTAGTCTAGATGTCATTTAGGAGGAAACTAAGCTAAGTATATGTCATTTTAGAGCTAACTTAGATAAAAACATGTCATTTACAAGCTAACTACGCTTATTATGCTATTTTGGAGCTAACTAAGCTAAGTATAGGGCATTTAATAGCTAAGTTAGGTACAATAGGTCATTTTGGAGCTAGGTAAGCTTATTATGTCATTTTGGAGAGAACTAAGCGAAGTATAGGGCATTTTAGGTCAAATAGGCCATTTTGGAGCTAGTCTAGCTTACGATGTCATTTAGGAGGAAACTAAGCTAAGTATAGGACATTTTAGGTTAAATAGCCCATTTTGGAGCTATTTTCGCTTACTATGTCATTTGGGAGGAAACTAAGCTAAGTATAGGACTCTTTTTATAAAAATATGTTATTTTGGAACTATTTTAGCTTGCTATGTCATTTAGGAGCAAACAAAGCTAACTATATGTCATGTTAGAGCTAACTAAGCTTGGTATAGGGCATTTAATAGCTAAGCTAGGTACAATAGGTTATTTTGGAGCTAGGTAAGCGTATTATGTCATTTAGGACAGAACTAAGCTAAGTACTGGGCATTTTTGATAATATAGACCATTTTGGAGGTAATTTAGCTTACTACGTCATTTAGGAGGAAACTAAGCTAAGTTTAGGATTTTTTTGATAAAATAGCCCATTTTGGAGCTATTTAAACTTACTATGTAATTTAGGAGGAAACTAAGCTAACTATATGTCATTCTAGAGCTAACTATACTAATTATGCCATTTTGGAGATAACTAAGCTAGGTATAGGGCATTTTTGATAAAATGGCCATTTTGGAGCTAATTTTTCTTACTATGTCATTTATGAGGAAACTAAGCTAAGTATAGGACTTTTTCATAAAATAGGTAACTTTGGAGCTAATTTAGCTTACTATGTTATTTAGGAGGAAACTAAGCTAAGTATAGGACATTTTGGATTCAAAAGCCCATTCTGGAGCTATTTTCGCTTACTATGTCATTTTTAAGGAAACTAAGCAAAGTATAGGCCTTTTTTATAAAATATGCCGTGTTGGAGCTAACTAAGCTAAGTATAGGCCATTTTTGATAAAATGGGCCATTTTGGAGCTAATTTAGCTTACTATGTCATTTAGGAGGAAACTAAGCTAAGTATAGGACATTTTTGATAAAATAGGGCATTTTGGAGCTAATTTAGCTTACTATGTCATTTAGGTGGAAACTAAGCTAAGTATAGGAGTTTTTTGATAAAATAGACCATTTTGGAGCTATTTTAGCTTACTATGTCATTTAGGAGGAAACTAAGCCAACTATATCTCATTTAGAGCTAACATAGGTCAAAACAGGTCATGTAGGACCTAACTATACTAATTATGCCATTTTGGAGCTAACTACGCTAAGTATAGCGCATTTAATAGCTAAGCTAGGTACAGTAGGTCAATTTGGAGGTAGGTAAGCTTATTATGTCATTTAGGGGAGAACTATGCTAAGTATAAGGCATTTTTGTTAAAATAGGCCATTTTGGAGCTAATTTAGCTTACTATGTCATTGAGGAGCTAACTGAGCTAACTATATGTCAGTTTTGATAAAATGGACCGTTTTGGAGCTAATGTAGCTTACTATGTCATTTAGGTGGAAACTAAGCTAAGTATAGGACTTTTTTGATAAAATAGACCTTTTTGGAGCTATTTTAGCTTACTATGTCATTTAGGAGGAAACTAAGCTAACTATATGTCATTTTAGAGGTAACTTAGATAAATACACGTCATTTACAACCTAACTATGCTTATTATGCCATTTTGGAGCTAACTAAGCTATGTATAGGGCATTTAAAAGCTAAGCTAGGTACAGCAGATCATTTTGGAGCTAGGTAAGCTTATTATGTCATTTAGGAGAGAACTAAGCTAAGTATAAGGCATTTTTTTTAAAATAGGCCATTTTGGAGCTATTTTTTCTTACTATGTCATTTAGGAGCTAAGTAAGCTAACTATATGTCATTTTTGATAAAATAGACCGTTTTGGAGCTAATTTAGCTTACTATGTCATTTAGGAGGATACTAAGCTAAGTATAGGACCTTTTTGATAAAATAGGCCATTTTGGAGTTATTTTAGCTTACTATGTCATTTAGGAGGAAACTAAGCTAACTATATGTCATTTTAGAGATAACTTAGATAAAAACATGTCATGTACAAGCTAACTCTGCTTATTATGCCATTTTGGAGCTAACTAAGCTAAGTATAGGGCATTACAAACCTAAGCCAGGTACAGTAGGTCATTTTGGCGCTAGGTAAGCTTATTATGTCATTTATGAGAGAACTAAGCTAAGTATAAGGCATTTTTGTTAAAATAGGCCATTTTGGAGCTAATTTAGCTTACTATGTCATTTAGAAGCTAACTAAGCTAAGTATAGGTCTTTTTTGATAAAATAGACCGTTTTGGAGCTAATTTAGCTTAGTATGTCATTTAGGAGGATACTAAGCTAAGTATAGGACTTTTTTGATAAAATAGGCCATTTTGGAGATATTTTAGCTTACTATGTCATTTAGGAGGAAACTAAGCTAACTATATCTCATTTAGAGCTAACATAGTTCAAAACAGGTCATTTAGGACCTAACTATACTAATTATGCCATTTTGGAGCTAACTACGCTAAGTATAGGGCATTTAATAGCTAAGCTAGGTAAAGTAGGTCAACTTGGAGCTAGGTAAGCTTATTATGTCATTTAGGAGAGAACTAAGCTAAGTATAAGGCATTTTTGTTAAAATAGGCCATTTTGGAGCTAATTTAGCTTACTATGTCATTTAGGAGCTAACTAAGCTAACTATATGTCATTTTGATAAAATAGACTGTTTTGGAGCTAATTTAGCTTACTATGTCATTTAGGTGGAAACTAAGCTAAGTATAGGACTTTTGTGATAAAATAGACCTTTTTGGAGCTATTTTAGATTACTATGTCATTTAGAAGGAAACTAAGCTAACTATATGTCATTTTAGAGCTAACTTTGGTAAAAAAACAGGTCATTTAGGAGCTAACCATACTTATTATGACAGTTTGGAGCTAACTAAGCTAAGTATAGGGCATTTAATACCTAAGCTAGGCACAGTAGGTCATTTTGGATCTAGGCAAGCTTATTATGTCATTTAGGAGACAACTAAGCTAAGTATAAGGCATTTTTGTTAAAACAGGCCATTTTTGAGCTAATTTAGCTTACTATGTCATTTAGGAGATAACTAAGCTATGTATATGTCTTTTTTTATAAAATAGACCGTTTTGGAGCTAATTTAGCTTACTATGTCATTTAGGAGGATACTAAGCTCAGTATAGGACTTTTTTGATAAATAGGCCATTTTGGAGCTATTTTAGCTTACTATGTCATTTAGGAGGAAACTAAGCTAACTATATGTCATTTTAGAGCTAACTTAGATAAATACATGTCATTTACAACCTAACTATGCTTATTATGCCATTTTGTAGGTAACTAAGCTAAGTATAGGGCATTTAAAAGCTAAGCTAGGTACAGCAGATCAGTTTGGAGCTAGGTAAGCTTATTATGTCATTTAGGAGAGAACTAAGCTAAGTATAAGGCATTTTTGTTAAAATAGGCCATTTTGGAGCTAATTTAGCTTACTATGTCATTTAGGAGCTAACTAAACTAAGTATAGGTCTTTTTTGATAAAATAGACCGTTTTGGAGCTAATTTAGCTTAGTATGTCATTTCGTAGGATACTAAGCTAAGTATACGACTTTTTTGATAAAATTGGCCATTTTGGAGCTATTTTAGCTTACTATGTCCTTTAGGAGGAAACTAAGCTAACTATATCTCATTTAGACCTAACATAGTTCAAAATAGGTCATTTAGGACCTAACTATACTCATTATGCAATTTTGGAGCTAACTACGCTAAGTATAGGGCATTTAATAGCTAAGCTGGGTAAAGTAGGTCAATTTGGAACTAGGTAAGCTTATTATGTCATTTAGGAGAGAACTAAGCTAAGTATAAGGAATTTTTGTTAAAATAGGCCATTTTGGAGCTAATTTAGCTTACTGTGTCATTTAGGAGCTAACTAAGCTAACTATATGTCATTTTTGATAAAATAGACTGTTTTGGAGCTAATTTAGCTTACTATGTCATTTAGGTGCAAACTAAGCTAAGTATAGGACTTTTTTGATAAAATAGACCTTTTTGGAGCTATTTTAGATTACTATGCCATTTAGGAGGAAACTAAGCTAACTATATGTCATTTTAGAGCTAACTTTGGTAAACACAGGTCATTAAGGAGCTAACCATACTTATTAGGACATTTTGGAGCTAACTAAACTAAGTATAGGGCATTTAATACCTTAGCTAGGTACAGTAGGTCATTTTGGAGCTAGGCAAGCTTATTATGTCATTTAGGAGAGAACTAAGCTAAGTATAAGGCATTTTTGTTAAAATCGGCCATTTAGGAGCCAATTTAGCTTACTATGTCATTTAGGAGCTAACTAAGCTATGTATATGTCATTTTTTATAAAATAGACCGTTTTGGAGCTAGTTTAGCTTACTATGTCATTTAGGAGGATACTAAGCTCAGTATTGGACTTTTTTGATAAATAGGCCATTTTGGAGCTATTTTAGCTTACTATGTCATTTAGGAGGAAACTAAGCTAACTATATGTCATTTTAGAGCTAACTTAGATAAATACATGTCATTTACAACCTAACTATGCTTATTATGCCATTTTGTAGCTAACTAAGCTAAGTATAGGGCATTTAAAATCTAAGCTCGGTACAACAGATCATTTTGGAGCTAGGTAAGCTTATTATGTCATTTAGGAGAGAACTAAGCTAAGTATAAGGCATTTTTTTAAAAATAGGCCATTTTGGAGCTATTTTTTCTTACTATGTCATTTAGGAGCTAACTAAGCTAACTATATGTCATTTTTGATAAAATAGACCGTTTTGGAGCTAATTTAGCTTACTATGTCATTTAGGAGGATACTAAGCTAAGTATACGACCTTTTTGATAAAATAGGCCATTTTGGAGCTATTTTAGATTATTATGTCATTTAGGAGGAAACTAAGTTAACTATATGTCATTTTAGAGCTAACTTAGATAAAAACATATAATTTACAAGCTAACTATGCTTATTATGCCATTTTGGAGCTAACTAAGCTAAGTATAGGGCATTTAATAGCTAAGTTAGTTACAATAGGTCATTTTGGAGCTAGGTAAGCTTATTATGTCTTTTAGAAGAGAACTAAGCGAAGTATAAGGCATTTTAAATAATATATGCCATTTTGGAGCTAGTCTAGCTTTGGATGTCATTTAGGAGGAAACTAAGCTAAGTATATGTCAATTTAGAGCTAACTTAGATAAAAACACGTCATTTACAAGCTAACTACGCTTATTATGCTATTTTGGAGCTAACTAAGCTAAGTATAGGGCATTTAATAGCTAAGTTAGGTACAATAAGTCATTTTGGAGCTAGGTAAGCTTATTATCTCATTTAGGAGAGAACTAAGCGAAGTATAGGGTATTTTAGATCAAATAGGCCATTTTGGAGCTAGTCTAGCTTACGATGTCATTTAGGAGGAAACTAAGCTATGTATAGGACATTTTAAATTAAATAGCCCATTTTTGAGCTATTTTCGCTTACTATGTCATTTGGGAGGAAACTAAGCTAAGTATAGGACTTTTTTATAAAGTAGGTTATTTTGGAACTATTTTAGCTTACTATGTCATTTAGGAGCAAACAAAGCTAACTATACATCATTTTAGAGCTAAATAAGCTTGGTATAGGGCATTTAATAGCTAAGCTAGGTACAATAGGTTATTTTGGAGCCAGGTAAGCATATTATGTCATTAAGGAGAGAACTAAGGTAAGTATTGGGCATTTTTGATCAAATAGGCTATTTTGGAGGTAATTTAGCTTACTACGTCATTTAGGAGGAAACTAAGCTAAGTTTAGGATTTTTTTGATAAAATAGCCCATTTTGGAGCTATTTAAACTTACTATGTAATTTAGGAGCAAACTAAGCTAACTATATGTGATTCTAGAGCTAACTATACTAATTATGCCATTTTGGAGATAACTAAGCTAAGTATAGGGCATTTTTGATAAAATGGCCATTTTGGAGCTAATTTTTCTTACTATGTCATTTATGAGGAAACTAAGCTAAGTATAGGACTTTTTTGATAAAATAGGCAACTTTGGAGCTAATTTAGCTTACTATGTCATTTAGAAGGAAACTAAGCTAACTATATGTCATTTTAGAGCTAACTTTGGTAAAAAAACAGGTCATTTAGGAGCTAACCATACTTATTATGACAGTTTGGAGCTAACTAAGCTAAGTATAGGGCATTTAATACCTAAGCTAGGCACAGTAGGTCATTTTGGATCTAGGCAAGCTTATTATGTCATTTAGGAGACAACTAAGCTAAGTATAAGGCATTTTTGTTAAAACAGGCCATTTTTGAGCTAATTTAGCTTACTATGTCATTTAGGAGATAACTAAGCTATGTATATGTCTTTTTTTATAAAATAGACCGTTTTGGAGCTAATTTAGCTTACTATGTCATTTAGGAGGATACTAAGCTCAGTATAGGACTTTTTTGATAAATAGGCCATTTTGGAGCTATTTTAGCTTACTATGTCATTTAGGAGGAAACTAAGCTAACTATATGTCATTTTAGAGCTAACTTAGATAAATACATGTCATTTACAACCTAACTATGCTTATTATGCCATTTTGTAGGTAACTAAGCTAAGTATAGGGCATTTAAAAGCTAAGCTAGGTACAGCAGATCTGTTTGGAGCTAGGTAAGCTTATTATGTCATTTAGGAGAGAACTAAGCTAAGTATAAGGCATTTTTGTTAAAATAGGCCATTTTGGAGCTAATTTAGCTTACTATGTCATTGAGGAGCCAACTAAACTAAGTATAGGTCTTTTTTGATAAAATAGACCGTTTTGGAGCTAATTTAGCTTAGTATGTCATTTCGGAGGATACTAAGCTAAGTATACGACTTTTTTGATAAAATAGGCCATTTTGGAGCTATTTTAGCTTACTATGTCCTTTAGGAGGAAACTAAGCTAACTATATCTCATTTAGAGCTAACATAGTTCAAAATAGGTCATTTAGGACCTAACTATACTCATTATGCAATTTTGGAGCTAACTACGCTAAGTATAGGGCATTTAATAGCTAAGCTGGGTAAAGTAGGTCAATTTGGAGCTAGGTAAGCTTATTATGTCATTTAGGAGAGAACTAAGCTAAGTATAAGGAATTTCTGTTAAAATAGGCCATTTTGGAGCTAATTTAGCTTACTGTGTCATTTAGGAGCTAACTAAGCTAACTATATGTCATTTTTGATAAAATAGACTGTTTTGGAGCTAATTTAGCTTACTGTGTCATTTAGGTGCAAACTAAGCTAAGTATAGGACTTTTTTGATAAAATAGACCTTTTTGGAGCTATTTTAGATTACTATGCCATTTAGGAGGAAACTAAGCTAACTATATGTCATTTTAGAGCTAACTTTGGTAAACACAGGTCATTAAGGAGCTAACCATACTTATTAGGACATTTTGGAGCTAACTAAACTAAGTATAGGGCATTTAATACCTTAGCTAGGTACAGTAGGTCATTTTGGAGCTAGGCAAGCTTATTATGTCATTTAGGAGAGAACTAAGCTAAGTATAAGGCATTTTTGTTAAAATCGGCCATTTAGGAGCCAATTTAGCTTACTATGTCATTTTGGAGCTAACTAAGCTATGTATATGTCATTTTTCATAAAATAGACCGTTTTGGAGCTAGTTTAGCTTACTATGTCATTTAGGAGGATACTAAGCTCAGTATAGGACTTTTTTGATAAATAGGCCATTTTGGAGCTATTTTAGCTTACTATGTCATTTAGGAGGAAACTAAGCTAACTATATGTCATTTTAGAGCTAACTTAGATAAATACATGTCATTTACAACCTGACTATGCTTATTATGCCATTTTGTAGCTAACTAAGCTAAGTATAGGGCATTTAAAATCTAAGCTAGGTACAACAGATCATTTTGGAGCTAGGTAAGCTTATTATGTCATTTAGGAGAGAACTAAGCTAAGTATAAGGCATTTTTTTTAAAATAGGCCATTTTGGAGCTATTTTTTCTTACTATGTCATTTAGGAGCTAACTAAGCTAACTATATGTCATTTTTGATAAAATAGACCGTTTTGGAGCTAATTTAGCTTACTATGTCATTTAGGAGGATACTAAGCTAAGTATACGACCTTTTTGATAAAATAGGCCATTTTGGAGCTATTTTAGATTACTATGTCATTTAGGAGGAAACTAAGCTAACTATATGTCATTTTAGAGCTAACTTAGATAAAAACATATAATTTACAAGCTAACTATGCTTTGGAGCTAACTAAGCTAAGTATAGGGCATTTAATAGCTAAGTTAGTTACAATAGGTCATTTTGGAGCTAGGTAAGCTTATTATGTCTTTTAGAAGAGAACTAAGCGAAGTATAAGGCATTTTAAATAATATATGCCATTTTGGAGCTAGTCTAGCTTTGGATGTCATTTAGGAGGAAACTAAGCTAAGTATATGTCAATTTAGAGCTAACTTAGATAAAAACATGTCATTTACAAGCTAACTACGCTTATTATGCTATTTTGGAGCTAACTAAGCTAAGTATAGGGCATTTAATAGCTAAGTTAGGTACAATAAGTCATTTTGGAGCTAGGTAAGCTTATTATCTCATTTAGGAGAGAACTAAGCGAAGTATAGGGTATTTTAGATCAAATAGGCCATTTTGGAGCTAGTCTAGCTTACGATGTCATTTAGGAGGAAACTAAGCTATGTATAGGACATTTTAAATTAAATAGCCCATTTTTGAGCTATTTTCGCTTACTATGTCATTTGGGAGGAAACTAAGCTAAGTATAGGACTTTTTTATAAAGTAGGTTATTTTGGAACTATTTTAGCTTACTATGTCATTTAGGAGCAAACAAAGCTAACTATACATCATTTTAGAGCTAAATAAGCTTGGTATAGGGCATTTAATAGCTAAGCTAGGTACAATAGGTTATTTTGGAGCCAGGTAAGCATATTATGTCATTAAGGAGAGAACTAAGGTAAGTATTGGGCATTTTTGATAAAATAGGCTATTTTGGAGGTAATTTAGCTTACTACGTCATTTAGGAGGAAACTAAGCTAAGTTTAGGATTTTTTTGATAAAATAGCCCATTTTGGAGCTATTTAAACTTACTATGTAATTTAGGAGCAAACTAAGCTAACTATATGTGATTCTAGAGCTAACGATACTAATTATGCCATTTTGGAGATAACTAAGCTAAGTATAGGGCATTTTTGATAAAATGGCCATTTTGGAGCTAATTTTTCTTACTATGTCATTTATGAGGAAACTAAGCTAAGTATAGGACTTTTTTGATAAAATAGGCAACTTTGGAGCTAATTTAGCTTACTATGTCATTTAGAAGGAAACTAAGCTAAGTATAGGATATTTTAGATTAAAAAGCCCATTCTGGAGCTATTTTCGCTTACTATGTCATTTTTGAGGAAACTAAGCAAAGTATAGGAGATTTTTTTTTATAAAATATGCCATTTTGGAGCTAACTAAGCTAAGTATAGGCCATTTTTGATAAAATGGGCCATTTTGGAGCTAATTTAGCTTACTATGTCATTTAGGAGGAAACTAAGCTAAGTATAGGCCATTTTTGATGAAATAGGGCATTTTGGAGCTAATTTAGATTACTATGTCATTTAGGTGGAAACTAAGCTAATTATATGTCATTTTAGAGCTAACTTAGATAAAAATATGTCATTTAGAAGCTAACAATGCTTATTATGCCATTTTGGAGCTAACTAAGCTAAGTATAGTGCATTTAAAAGCTAAGCTAGGTACAATAGGTCATTTTGGACCTAGGTAAGCTTATTATGTCATTTAGGAGAGAACTAAGCTAAGTATCAGGCATTTTTGTTAAAATACGCCATATTGGAGCTAATTTATCTTACTATATCATTTAGGAGCTAACTAAGCTAAGTATAGGTCTTTTTGATAAAATAGACCGTTTTGGAGCTAATTTAGCTTACTATGTCATTTAGGAGGATACTTAGCTAAGTATAGCACTTTCTTAACAAAATAGGCCATTTTGGAGCTATTTTAGCTTACTATGTCCTTTAGGAGGAAACTAAGCTAACTATATGTCATTTTAGAGCTAACATAGATAAAAACATATCATTTACAAGCTAACTATGCTTATTATGCCATTTTGGAGCTAACTAAGCTAAGTATAGGTCATTTAATAGCTAAGTTAGGTACAATAGGTCATTTTGGAGCTAGGTAAGCATATTATGTCTTTTAGGAGAGAACTAAGCGAAGTATAAGGCATTTTAGATAAAATAGGCCATTTTGGAGCTAGTCTAGCTTTGGATGTCATTTAGGAGGAAACTAAGCTAAGTACATGTCATTTGCGAGCTAACTTAGATAAAAACATGTCACTTAAAAGCTAACTATGATTATTATGCTATTTTGGAGCTAACTAAGCTAAGTATAGGGCATTTAATAGCTAACTTAGGTACAATAGGTCATTTTGGAGCTAGGTAAGCTTATTATGTCATTTATGAGAGAACTAAGCGAAGTATAGGGCATTTTAGAGAAAATAGGCCATTTTGGAGCTAGTCTAGCTTACGATGTCATTTAGGAGGAAACTAAGTTAAGTATAGGACATTTTCGATTAAATAGCCCATTTTGGAGCTATTTTCGCTTACTATGTCATTAGGGAGGAAACTAAGCTAAGTATAGGACTTTTTTTATAATAGGTTATTTTGGAACTATTTTAGCTTACTATGTTATTTAGGAGCAAACAAAGCTAACTATATGTCATTTTAGATCTAACTAAGCTTGGTATAGGGCATTTAATAGCTAAGCTAGGTACAATAGGTTATTTTGGAGCTAGGTAAGCGTACTATGTCATTTAGGAGAGAACTAAGCTAAGTATTGGGCATTTTTTATAAAATAGGCCATTTTGCAGGTAATTTAGCTTACTACGTCATTTAGGAGGAAATTAAGCTAAGTGTAGGATTTTTTTGATAAAATAGCCCATTTTGGATCTATTTAAACTTACTATGTAATTTAGGAGGAAACTAAGCTAACTATATATCATTCTAGAGCTAACTATGCTAATTAGGCCATTTTGGAGATAACTAAGCTAAGTATAGGGCATTTTTGATAAAATGGCCATTTTGGAGCTAATTTTTCTTACTATGTCATTTAGGAGGAAACTAAGCTAATTATAGGACATTTTTGATAAAATAGGCAACTTTGGAGCTAATTTAGCTTACTATGTAATTTAGGAGGAAACTAAGCTAACTATAGGACATTTTAGATCAAAACGCCCATTCTGGAGCTCTTTTCGCTTACTATGTCATTTTTTAGCAAAATAAGCAAAGTAAAGGACTTTTTTTATAAAATATGCCATTTTGGAACTAACTAAGGTAAGTATAGGGCATTTTTGATAAAATGGGCCATTTTGCAGCTAATTTAGCTTACTATGTCATTTAGGAGGAAACTAAGCTAAGTATAGGACATTTTTGATAACATAGGGCATTTTGGAGCTAATTTAGCTTACTATGTCCTTTAGGTGGAAACTAAGCTAAGTGTAGGACTTTTTTGATAAAACAGACCTTTTTGGAGCTATTTAGCTTACTATGTCATTTCGGAGGAAACTAAGCTAACTAAATGTCATTTTAGAGCTAACTTTGGTAAAAACAGGTCATTTAGGATCTAACCATGCTTATTATGCCATTTTGGAGCTAACTAAGCTTACTATAGGGCATTTAAAAGCTAAGCTAGGTACAATAGGTTATTTTGGAGCTAGATAAGCTTATTATATTCATCTAGGAGAGAACTATGCTAAGTATTGGGCATTTTTGATACAATAGGCCATTTTGGAGGTAATTTAGCTTAATATGTCATTTAGGAGCTAACTAAGGTAAGTATAGGTCATCTTTGATAAAATTGCCCATTTTGGAGCTAATTTAGCTTACGATGTCATTTAGGAGTAAACTAAGCTAAGTATAGGACTCTTTTATAAAATAGACCATTTTGGAGGCATTTTAGCTTACTATGTCAATTAGGAGGAAACTAAGCTAACTATATGTCACTTTAGAGCTAACTTAGATAAAAACATGTCATTTACAAGCTAACTATGCTTATTATGGCATTTTGGAGCTAACTAAGCTAAGTATAGGGCATTTAAAAGCTAAGCTAGGTACAGTAGGTCATTTTCGAGCTAGGTAAGCTTATTATGTCATTTAGGAGAGAAGTAAGCTAAGTATAAGGCATTTTTTTTAAAATAGGCCATTTTGGAGCTAATTTAGCTTGATATGTCATTTAGGAGCTAACTAAGCTAAGTGTAGGTCTTTTTTGATAAAATAGACCGTTTTGGAGCTAATTTAGCTTACTATGTCATTTAGGAGGATACTAAGCTAAGTATAGAATTTTTTTGATAAAATAGGCCATTTTGGAGCTATTTTAGCTTACTATGTCATTTAGGAAGAAACTAAGCTAACTATATGTCATTTTAGAGCTAACTTAGATAACAATATATCAATTACAAGCTAACTATACTTATTATGCCATTTTGGAGCTAACTAAGCTAAGTATAGGGCATTTGATAGCTAAGTTAGGTACAATAGGTCATTTTGGAGCTAGGTAAGCTTATTATGTCATTTAGGAGAGAACTAAGCGAAGTATAAGGCATTTTGGATAAAATAGGCCATTTTGGAGCTAGTCTAGCTTTGGATGTCATTTAGGAGGAAACTAAGCTAAGTATATGTCATTTTAGAGCTAACTTACATAAAAACATGTCATTTACAAGCTAACTATGCTTAGTATGCTATTTTGGAGCTAACTAAGCTATGTATAGGGCATTTAATAGCTAAGTTACTTACAATAGGTCATTTTGGAGCTAGGTAAGCTTATTATGTCATTTAGGAGAGAACTAAGCGAAGTATAGGACATTTGAGATTAAAGAGCCCATTTTGGAGCTATTTTCGCTTACTATGTCATTTGGGAGGAAACTAAGCTAAGTATAGGACTTTTTGATAAAATATGTTATTTTGGAACTATTTTAGCTTACTATGTCATTTAGGAGCAAACAAAGCTAACTATATGTCCTTTTAAAGCTTACTAAGCTTGGTATAGGGCATTTAATAGCTAAGCTAGGTACAATAGGTTATTTTGGAGCTAGGTAAGCGTATTATGTCATCTAGGAGAGAGCTAAGCTAAGTATTGGGCATTTTCGATAAAATAGGCCATTTTGGAGGTAATTTAGCTTAGTACGTCATTTAGGAGGAAACTAAGCTAAGTGTAGGACTTTTTTGATAAAATAGCCCATTTTGGAGCTATTTAAACTTACTATGTAATTTCGGCGGAAACTAACCTAACTATATGTCATTCTAGAGCTAACTATACTAATTATGCCATTTTGGAGATAACTAAGCTAAGTATAGGGCATTTTTGATAAAATAGACCATTTTGGAGCTAATTTAGCTTACTATGTCATTTAGGAGGATACTAAGCAAAGTATAGGACTTTTTTGATAAAAACATGTCATCTACAAGCTAACTATGCTTATTATGCTATTTTGGAGCTAACTAAGCTAAGTATAGGGCATTTAATAGCTAAGTTAGGTACAATAGGTCATTTTGGAGCTAGGTAAGCATATTATGTCACTTAGGAGAGAACTAAGCGAAGTGTAGGGCATTTTAGATAAAATAGGCCATTTTGGAGCTAGTCTAGCTAACGATGTCACTTAGGAGGAAACTAAGCTAAGTATAGGACATTTTAGATTAAATAGCCCATTTTGGAGCTATTTTCACTTACTATGTCATTTGGGAGGAAACTAAGCTAAGTATAGGACTTTTTATAAAATAGGTTATTTTGGAACTATTTTAGCTTACTATGTCATTTAGGAGGAAACTAAGCTAACTATATGTCATTTTAGAGCTAACTAAGCTTGCTATAAGGCATTTAATAGCTAAGCTAGTTATGATAGGTTATTTTGGAGCTAGGTAAGCGTATTATGTCATTTAGGAGAGAACTAAGCTAAGTATTGGGCTTTTTTGACAAAATAGGCCATTTTGGAGGTAATTTAGCTTACTACGTCATTTAGGAGGAAACTAAGCTAAGTGTAGGATTTTTTTGATAAAATAGCCCATTTTGGAGCTATTTAAACTTCCTATGTAATTTAGGAGGAAACTAAGCTAACTATATGTCATTCTAGAGCTAACTATACTAATTATGCCATTTTGGAGATAACTAAGCTAAGTATAGGGCATTTTTGATAAAATGGCCATTTTGGAGCTAATTTAGCTTACTATGTCATTTAGGAGCTAACTTAGATAAAAACATGTCATTTACAAGCTAACTATGCTTATTATGCCATTTTGGAGCTAACTAAGCTAAGTATAGGGCATTTAATAGCTAAGTTAGGTACAATAGGTTATTTTGGAGCTATGTAAGCTTATTATGTCTTTTAGGAGAGAACTAAGCGAAGTATAAGGCATTTTAGATAAAATAGTCCATTTTGGAGCTAGTCTAGATTTGGATGTCATTTAGGAGGAAACTAAGCTAAGTATAGGGCATTTTAGACAAAATAGGCCATTTTGGAGCTAGTCTAGCTTACCTTGTCATTTAGGAGGAAACTAAGTTTAGTATAGGACATTTTTGATAAAATAGGCAACTTTGGAGCTAATTTAGCTTACTATGTAATTTAGGAGGAAACTAAGCTAAGTATAGGACATTTTAGATTAAGAAGCCCATTCTGGAGCTATTTTTGCTTACTATGTCATTTTTGAGGAAACTAAGCAAAGTATAGGATTTTTTTATAAAATATGCCATTTTGGAGCTAACTAAGCTAAGTATAGGGAATTTTTGAGAAAATGGGCCATTTTGGAGCTAATTTAGCTTACTATGTCATTTAGGAGGAAACTAAGCTAAGTATAGGACATTTTTGATAAAATAGGGCATTTTGGAGCTAATTTAGCTTACTATGTCATTTCGGTGGAAACTAAGCTAAGTATAGGACTTTTTTGATCAAATAGACCTTTTTGGAGCTATTTTAGCTTACTATGTCATTTACGAGGAAGCTAAGCTAACTACATGTCATTTTAGAGCTAACTTTTGTAAAAACAGGTCATTTAGGAGCTAACCATGCTTATTATGCCATTTTGGAGCTAACTAATCTTAGTATAGGGCATTTTGGAAGGTAAGCTTGTTATATTCATCTAGGAGAGAAGTATGCTAAGTATTGGGCATTTTGGATAAAATAGGCCATTTTGGAGGTAATTTAGCTTAATATGTCATTTAGGAGCTAACTAAGCTAAGTATAGGTCATCTTTGATAAAATTGGCCATTTTGGAGCTAATTTAGCTTACGATGTCATTTAGGAGGAAATTAAGCTAAGTATAGGACTTTTTTTATAAAAGAGACCATTTTGGAGCTATTTTAGCTTACTATGTCAATTAGCAGGAAACTATGCTAACTATATCTCATTTAGAGCTAACATAGGTCAAAAGAGGTCATTTTGGACCTAACTATACTAATTATGCCATTTTCGAGGTAAGTAAGCTAAGTATAGGGCATTTAATAGCTAACCTAGGTATAGTAGGTCATTTTGTAGCTAGGTAAGCTTATTATGTCATTTAGGAGAGAACTAAGCTAAGTATAAGGCATTTTTGATAAAATAGGCCATTCGGGAGATAATTTAGCTTACTATGTCATTTAGGAGCTAACTAAGCTAACTATATATCATTTTTGATAAAATAGACCATTTTGGAGCTAATTTAGCTTACTATGTCATTTAGGAGGATACTAAGCTAAGTATAGGACTTTTTTGATAAAATAGGCCATTTTGGAGCTATTTTAGCTTACTATGTCATTTAGGAGGAAACTAAGCTAACTATATGTCATTTTAGAGCTAACTTAGATAAAAACATGACATTTACAAGCTAACTATGCTTATTATGCCATTTTGGAGCTGACTAAGCTAAGTATAGGGCATTTAAAAGCTAAGCTAGGTACAGTAGGTCATTTTGGAGCTAGGTAAGCTTATTATGTCATTTAGGAGAGAACTAAGCTCAGTATAAGGCATTTTTGTTAAAATAGGCCATTTTGGAGGTAATTTAGCTTACTCTGTCATTTAGGAGCTAACTAAGCTAAGTATAGGTCTTTTTTGATAAAATAGACCGTTTTGGAGCGAATTTAGCTTACTATGTCATTTAGGAGTATACTAAGCTAAGTATAGGACTTTTTTGATAAAATATGCCATTTTGGAGCTATTTTAGCTTACTATGTCATATAGGAAGAAACTAAGCTAACTATATGTCATTTTAGAGCTAACTTAGATAAAAACATATCATTTACAAGCTAACTGTGCTTATTATGCCATTTTGGAGCAAATTAAGCTAAGTATAGGGCATTTAATAGCTAAGTTAGGTACAATAGGTCATTTTGGAGCTAGGTAAGCTTATTATGTCATTAAGAGGGAACTAAGCGAAGTATAAGGCATTTTAGATAAAATAGGCCATTTTGGAGCTAGTCTAGCTTTGGATGTCATTTAGGAGGAAACTAAGCTAAGTATATGTCATTTTAGAGCTAACTTAGATAAAAACATGTCATTTACAAGCTAACTATGCTTGGTATGCTATTTTGGAGGTAACTAAGCTAAGTATAGGGCATTTAATAGCTAAGTTAGGTACAATAGGTCATTTTGGAGCTAGGTAAGCTAATTATGTCATTTAGGAGAGAACTAAGGGAAGTATAGGGCATTTTAGATAAAATAGGCCATTTTGGAGCTAGTCTAGCTTACGATGTCATTTAGGAGGAAACTAAGCTAAGTATGGGTCATTTGAGATTAAATAGCCCATTTTGGAGCTATTTTCGCTTACTATGTCATTTGGGAGGAAACTAAGCTAAGTATAGGACTTTTTGATAAAATAGGTTATTTTGGAACTATTTTAGCTAACTATGTCATTTAGGAGCAAACAAAGCTAACTATATGTCATTTTAGAGCTAACTAAGCTTGGTATAGGATATTTATTAGCTAAGCTTGGTACAATAGGTTATTTTGGAGCTAGGTAAGCGTATTATGTCATTTAGGAGAGAACTAAGCTAAGTATTGGGCATTTTTGATAAAATAGGCCATTTTGGAGCTAGTCTAGCTTACGATGTCATTGAGGAGGAAACTAAGCTAAGTATAGGACATTTTAGATTAAATAGCCCATTTTGGAGCTATTTTCGCTTACTATGTCATTTGGGAGGAAACTAAGCTAACTATATGTCATTCTAGAGCTAACTATACTAATTATGCCATTTTGGAGATAACTAAGCTAAGTATAGGGCATTTTTGATAAAATGGCCATTTTGGAGCTACTTTATCTTACTATGTCATTTAGGAGGAAACTAAGCTAAGTATAGGACATTTTTGATAAAATAGGCAACTTTGGAGCTAATTTAGCTTACTATGTCATTTAGGAGGAAACTAAGCTAAGTATAGGACATTTTAGATTAAAAAGCCCATTCTGGAGCTATTTTCGCTTACTATGTCATTTTGGAGGAAACTAAGCTAAGTATAGGATTTTTTTTATAAAATATGCCATTTTGGAGCTAACTAAGCTAAGTATAGGGCATTTTTGATAAAATGGGCCATTTTGGAGCTAATTTAGCTTACTATGTCATTTAGGAGGAAACTAAGCTAAGTATAGGACATTTTTGATAAAATAGGGCATTTTGGAGCTAATTTAGCTTACTATGTCATTTAGGTGGAAACTAAGCTAAGTATAGGACTTTTTTGATAAAATAGACCTTTTTGGAGCTATTTTAGCTTACTATGTCATTTAGGAGGAAGCTAAGCTAACTACATGTCATTTTGGAGCTCACTTTGGTAAAAACAGGTCATTTAGGAGCTAACCATGCTTATTATGCCATTTTGGAGCTAACTAAGATTAGTATAGGGCATTTAAAAGCTAAGCTCGGTAAAATAGGTTATTTTGGAGCTAGGTAAGCTTGTTATATTCATCTAGGAGAGAAGTATGCTAAGTATTGGGCATTTTGGATAAAATAGGCCATTTTGGAGGTAATTTAGCTTAATATGTCATTTAGGAGCTAACTAAGCTAAGTATAGGTCATCTTTGATAAAATTAGCCATTTTGGAGCTAATTTAGCTTACGATGTCATTTAGGAGGAAATTAAGCTAAGTATAGGACTTTTTTTATAAAAGAGACCATTTTGGAGCTATTTTAGCTTACTATGTCAATTAGCAGGAAATATGCTAACTATATCTCATTTAGAGCTAACATAGGTCAAACGAGGTCATTTTGGACCTAACTATACTAATTATGCCATTTTCGAGGTAAGTAAGCTAAGTATAGGGCATTTAATAGCTAAGCTTGGTATAGTAGGTCATTTTGTAGCTAGGTAAGCTTATTATGTCATTTAGGAGAGAACTAAGCTAAGTATAAGGCATTTTTGTTAAAATTGGCCATTCGGGAGATAATTTAGCTTACTATGTCATTTAGGAGCTAACTAAGCTAACTATATGTCATTTTTGATAAAATAGACCATTTTGGAGCTAATTTAGCTTACTATGTCATTTAGGAGGATACTAAGCTAAGTATAGGACTTTTTTGATAAAATAGGCCATTTTGGAGCTATTTTAGCTTACTATGTCATTTAGGAGGAAACTAAGCTAACTATATGTCATTTTAGAGCTAACTATGCTTATTATGCCATTTTGGAGCTAACTAAGCTAAGTATAGGGCATTTAATACCTAAGTTAGGTACAATAGGTTATTTTGGAGCTAGGTAAGCTTATTATGTCTTTTAGGAGAGAACTAAGCGAAGTATAAGGCATTTTAGATAAAATAGGCCATTTTGGAGCTAGTCTAGATTTGGATGTCATTTAGGAGGAAACTAAGCTAAGTATAGGGCATTTTAGATAAAATAGGCCATTTTGGAGCTAGTCTAGCTTACGTTGTCATTTAGGAGGAAACTAAGCTAAGTATAGGACATTTTAGATTAAATAGCCCAGTTTGGAGCTATTTTTGCTTAGTATGTCATTTGGGAGGAAACTAAGCTAAGTATAGGACTTTTTTATAAAATAGGTTATTTTGGAACTATTTTAGCTTACCACTACTAGGAAAAGGCATTCTAGTTGCGCACCACTTTTCCCTACTAATGGCGCACTGGTGGTGCGCCACTAGTACCACGCCATTAGAATTAAATTCTAATGGCGCACCGCTGGTGCGCCATTAGAATCTGGTGTACTAATGGCGCACTAGTATAGCCAACAGTGCGCCATTAGTATAGCCAACAGTGCGCCATTAGTATGCCTCCCAGCGGGCCATTTGTCCCGTGTGCTTTGGCATACTAATGGCGCACTAGTGGCTGATGCGCCATTAGAATCTTTTTTACAGCGTGCTATTAGAGTCTTGTGTGGTGCGCCACTAGTATGAATATTAGGAATTTTTTTTTTCTTTTCAGATATTTTCACAGGTTACAAAATATATTATTGGACAGAATTTATACAACACCACATAGAAACAGCAGATTAATTGAATACAATAGAAGATTAGTATCCGAATACAAATCATCATATTAGTCTCCGAATTCAAAAGACCGAACAAAGATAGAACATTACAAGTCTCGAGATCGCAAGTAGCGAGTTTGTCTTCACATTACAAGTCGATATCGATCATCTAAACTACCATCACATAGAAGAGAGCTACGGTCATCACGATGAGCATAATCCCGATGAAACTGGTCTTCATCCGGTTCCTCCAACGCTCCCTCCTCTCTCCTGCTAGATAACGCGCGTATCTAGATTCCACCTCCGCCCTAGTGGTGTACCCTTTGTAACTGTTACCGTTGAAACGGTGAACCTGTCTCCGACACTCCTCCCTGTCATTGTAGACTCCGGGAACCTTACCCTTGTACACGACATAAGACGGCATCTCTATGCACTAGCCAAACAAAACGTTAGTAGCAATTAACGGACAATACATAAGAAATACATAAGTATGCAACAAAAGGATCGGAAGAGAAAAGCAAGACATCAATAGCATCGATTACATCTAAGTTGAACGACTGTCCAAACCAAAGAGACATACAAGTTCATTAAAGTTCAGAACTACACATAGCATCACTACTTTGGACTCGACTCAAGGGATCGGAGCATGGATGAAGCCGCCGTCTCTCATGATGGTCATGAAATCGCGGGCGTTGTCAGCCTGCATTTGTAGCGTTGTGTCTATCTCACTGTTGGACGATTGATTTCTGAGGTTGAACTGCCCCGAGG
Source organism: Hordeum marinum (assembly GCA_022496015.1). Taxonomy (NCBI): domain Eukaryota; kingdom Viridiplantae; phylum Streptophyta; class Magnoliopsida; order Poales; family Poaceae; genus Hordeum; species Hordeum marinum. The sequence goes on along the minus strand of JAAAWK010000400.1, from coordinate 52,503 downwards.
TACGAAGGACATCTTGATGGATGATTTCCGCAAACTCCGACTGGATGCGAAAGAATTCTTTTCTGATGTCCGCGTCCTGGATTGCCGACAAGTTCTCGGCCCAATCTTTGAGATTACTTGGTAGAAGAAGGTGATGAAGGTCCCGTACGATCGCCCGCATGTGATGGATGGCATAGTAGGCATCCTTCTGACCGCTAGGCGGCTGCTTGACGCAGCAGAACGTTGTATTATGGGCGAGCACGTGCTTGCCGTACTTACGAACTGCTCTAGTGAAGGTGACTCCAGATTTGGCGTAGCCGGGGAGAACATCATCAAGAACTTTCTTGACATTTGTGTAGTCTTTCTTCGACTGACGGTCCAAGTCAAAATACGTGGCCATGGAATATTTCGGGCTTAAGAGGATGAGTGTGCAATGTGTGTCATTGCCCAAAACACGGAATGTTAAAAAAAACGATCGAAATCTAAGAAATCATATGTTACGGTGCGGTTGAGGGGACGACTTACTCGGGAAAGTAAGGCACGAGGAAGTTATCCTTATCTGGGTTTGCCAAAATGATGCCTTCGAGGTAAGAACTCGCGACTTGCCATTCCCCAACGCTGCCCAAGATCTTGGCACGCATGTAGACCGGGTCGACTATCAGGATGTCCGGGGTCTTGTCTCTAATGATCCGCATCTCCATACTCAGCAAAAATAGCCAAACGAAGGTGTAGTGCAGCGGATGAACGTTAAACATAGCGAAGATGTCATCAAACCGCAGGACGATCGTACCCCCGATGGAGTTATCGACAAAGCCCTTGCCCTCTGGCAGCTTGGCCACGAAAACTGGGTATGCCATGTCATTCTCTCTGAGACGCCGCTTCTCCAAAGAAAGAACACTGTCATGGAGACTCCGCATAGCACCGGTTGCAGCATTGAGCATATTCGGTGGTAGCATCGGCCTACCTGCCACATGCACCCTCCTCGAGATATCCTTAGGTGAAGGTGGCCCGTCCTGAGCACGGATCGTACTCGGTGCCAGCTGGCTCGCACCCTTGTTGCTCTTTCTTTTCCGTCCCTTCTTCTTGATCTCTTGTAATGGGACCGAGTTCTGCTCACAGACCGCCTTCTTGAGTGTGTTAGGGCTGATAATATTTCACACCTCGGCTATCTGAGGCTCGGTGAAGTCGGCAGATGGAGGCGTCTCCCGAGAACTGAACGCCAGACGATGCGTGTTGCAATTGGGTTTCTCCACGGTACCAGCTAGATCGTGATCGTCTTTTGTAGGGTTGGGTTCTTGAGAAGGAGGCCCCAAGAATTCTTCATCGTACCCATGTTCGGCAAAGTACTTATCGACGTTGGTAAATGTACCGTCATCATTGTCGTCGTCGTCCGAATCCTGTGCCATATGCATGTTCGGATCCTGTGCCATAGGGATGTCCGACATGTCCAGTAGCGTTGCGGCGGTCTTGCCATGGCTTGGCGCCGGCACGACTGGCGGTGTTGTCTTTGGGGTGGTGTCCCCCGCCCCCAAACGAATCTGGCTCTTCGGCAAAAGCAGGGACCAACTTAGGCAGGCGCTGAAGGTCATCAGATCATCTTCGTCGGCCCCGACGGGTCGCAGCCTGGCAGCACCCGAACCAGTTGAACCTTATACACGGTGGGTGGCATCGGATTACCGTGGAACACGGGGTTGCCCGGTTGAACTATTTTTCCCTTGGCGACATCGACCAACTCGTCGTTCACGAAGTGCAGGAGAGTGCATGGAACGTCGGCTGCACCCTGCGAAAACATGTAGGGCGTCAGGGATGCCCAGTCAAAGGCAAGGAGATGAAGTCCTCGGCCGAGAGGCTTAATTAGTTACCGTGATGATGGCGTCGAGCTCGGCTAATGTCGAGGCACCGCCAACGGCGGGTGTGCAATTGACGGGGGGGCCGCTTACCGCCGAGGTGCCGGCCGGCGTACACCCAGGTGCATTAAGCTCCAATGCCTGTGTCGGTGTTGGGGACACCAATACCGCTGCCGCCGGAGACATCAATGGCGCCACCTCTAGAGACACCAATGGCACCGCCTGCGCGTTGTGCGAGTTGTTGGTCGTGAAGCTGGGAATCAGGGGCGGCCCCTGTTGGCCACCCGCAATCCACCCCCGCAGCCCCTCAACCAAGGTAGGCATAATGGCGGTGATCGTCGCTCCGAGTTGGTCTCACACTTGCTCTGAGACTATCTCCGGAATCCGCGCCACTTGTGCCCTGAGTTCTTGAACCTCGCGCGACTGGCTTTCCGAGCTGGGATTTCTCTCCTTTCGCCCACCAGAGTTATAGTATGACGACCGTTTTGTGGACAAGCCTTTGCCAGCCACACGACCAGCTGATGACAGCTTAGTGAGCTTATCCTTCTTTTTCATTACGTTCAATGCCCTATTTAGAGTGCTGTCCCAAGGGGTGCTCTGAGACTACCCTGTGCTACTGCTTTCAGTCTCCTTCGCCAGAACAAGCTCAAGCGCCCTGGTCTTTGGATCCGTGGTAAGCTCCGTTGTTACCGGGTCCTCCTTGTACCGGGCCCTGACATAGTTCCTGGTCTGCTTGTCACTGTATTTCTTGAAGCGGGGCGGTAGGCCTTGCACGGCATGCTCCGCGTCCTCCTTGTCCCATATAGGCTCCGCCACTCTGTAACCGCCGGGACCGAGTTTGTGTTCCCCTAAGTTCAACTCCCGCATTTCTTTCCCCCACTGACTTGATTCGGAGGTTGCTCTGCTCTCGCACTTGATCTTGAACTCCTTGTAGTCATCTACGCTGATCGAAGGATTTTTCGCCTTGATCTTCTCATAACTATCACCTTTGTCAATCATTCTCTTCACCGCGCTTCTCCAAGTAGACAGGGCCTTGCTCATCCTCGTGAGGGCAGCACTGTTCACTTTATTCCCTCAGAGCCGTGTGTTTTCAAATTCAGCAGGGAACTTGTATCGTTCGTGCATCTTCGTGAAGAGGAGGTTGCGCAAATTCCCTCGGTCCTTATGCCTTAGGTTCTCGGTGTTGATCGAGACGGTGCTCCGGAGAATGCACCCGAGCTGAACCGAGTACCCCTTCACTATATGTTTGGGCTCCGTTGGATGCCCGTCGGAGTACACTTGAGTAAATTCCTCCTTGACGGTGCGGAGCGCATTCGGGCACGGTCCTTCCGTTGCCTCTTCGGTTGGCTGCCATCTGTGCGTGCGCTGCCATCATCAGTGGTGGCGTCCTCGGCGGCACCATCAGTGGTGGCATCCTCGGCGGCACCGTCAGTGGTGTCATCCTCGGTGGCACCATCAGTGGTGTCATCCCCAACGCCACTATGGGTTGTGTAGTCAGGATCGGTGTCTTCCGCGGTGTCCTCATAGAGGTGAGGTTGTTCCTCCATCTCCTGGGACAGCTCCCAGAATTGCTTGCCGCCCGAACCGCCGGCCTCATCGTTGTGGGCCATGTTTCGCGCTAAATAGGAAAAAAGTTTGGTCAAAAAGTTGGTTATTGTCAAGGAACAAGATCATGGTCTCATCATTTAGGGTTTGTCGACACCGAGGCATCCTAAAAGCTAAGCTTTTATCATTTAGGGTTTGTCGATGCCGAGGCACCCTGAAAGCCTAAGCTTTCATCATTTAGGTTCTTATCGACACCGACGCGCCCTAAAAGCCAAGGTTTTATCATTTAGGGTTTGTCGATGCCGAGGCCCATGCATAACACAAGAGGCAGTTGATCCTACTTAATTAGTTACTAAGATACCCCGGCCCATGCATTAGTAGCAAGTACCCCATATGTCCGATTTTTAGCAAAGTCATGCTAAAATTCACGGAAAATTTCAGCATGACCTTTGCTGAAAATAGGACATATGGAGTACCCGAATTTGCGGGAACGGAAGTTAATTGACATTCCGGCAAACTCAAGGGCCACTCGGGGTACCTACAAAATCATCACGACACGATGGTCGGAGATGACACCACTCAACATTGTTCGTTGCGATCATAATTTGTGAGTGCTACAAGTAAGTGTGAGGGATTGTCGGAGATGACACCACTCAACAGATTGTAAGTGTGAGGGATTGTCACAACAAGTAAAACATGCATGGCAGTTGCTCTCTGACTGCAGCAACTTTAGCTGTGCATATGCTACATAAAATTTGCTTCACGACACAAAGATGATTTGAGTCATTATAAACTTCTTCCTTATGAGCTATTTGATCATCATTATTAGAGTTATATTTAGTTATAGAGGTAGTATTCTCTATGTTTTTGTCCCAGGACATGAATGAATGCACTATGAATAGTAATCTTAGCATTGGCGGCACACACAATTGACTGAACGTTTTTTGTGCTTGATGAATCTGTGGTCATTCCTTGACTAAGTTAACCTAAAAAACTGCCAGATGAGACAGAAAAATGCAGCAGAGCCCATCCCAGAAAGGGAAACGTAAGTAAGCCTTGCAAATTTAGGTTCCTAGCTAGAAAGCCTTGCAAATTTTGCAACTGACTGAACATTCAGTGCTTGAAAATAATCGATCTATCTGTATGATCTAAAGTCCCAACGTAATCAGCCACAACACAGTAGCATCAGGAATGGAGTTAGAAGAATGGAATTGGTTACACATCCTAGATCTCAACTCAAGCATGCATATGTCCTGGCATTGGCAACCAGGTCTAACAAGGAGTAAGTATCATTACAGAAACATTGGTATGTACGGTTTCACAAAAGACAATTATACAAAGACATTGTTGGTGATAAATAACTCAACAAGAAATTAGTACATTTGCAATTTCCACGACCTATTTTGGGTAACTGACACATATCCGAATACACACGGAGCTACAAACTGCTGGATTTTAACTTTTGGTAACACATCAGCTTAACCACCTTTATTTGTGACCAGCGGCGGAGAGAGAGGGAGGGGGAGCGGTGGTGCTACCTTTATCTATCTGCTGCCTTCAGGGACGGACAGACGGACGGAGATGGAGGCTTCCGTGCGTACGCGAGGAGCGAGGTGGAAGGGATGTGGAAGGCAGAGGAGATAAGAGGAAGGGGAAGGGAGGCCGGTGTTGGAGGGGATCTCGATCTGGAGGGAGGAGACCGTCGTTCCGGCCTGTGTGGCGGCAGCGGCGTCGATCCGAGCGAGGGGCACGGCGGCACGGAGGGAGGAGGGAGGACCGAAGGAGACCGAAGGGAGCGGGGGCAGCGCGAGGAGCGGGGGCAGCGCAGGAGGGAGCGGGGGCAACGTGATTTAGTTAGCTAAATATTTCTAATGGCGCACCCCCAAGCGGTGCGCCATTAGAATGTTTTTTTTTCACATTCTAATGGCGCACCGCTCGGGGGTGCGCCATGAGAATGTTTTTTTTCACATTGTAATGGCGCATCCCCGAGCGGTGCGCCATTAGAATGCTATTTTTTAATATTCTTTTATAAGAATAGTAATAATTTTTTTATAAAAACAGTAATATTTTTTTATGAATATGAAAAAATATCATCAAATTTTTTATTTGAAAATGGGGGTGCTCGGCGGCGGTGGAGCGGGGGAGGGTGCAGGGGGTGCTCGGCGACGATGGGTCGGCGGCGGCGATGGAGCGGGGGAGGGTGCGGGGGGTGCTCGGCGGCGGCGGAGCGGGCTGGGGAGGGTGCGGTGGGTCGTCTCGGCGGCGGTGGAGCTAGCGGGGGAGGGTGCGTCCGGGGGGATCGAGATCGAGATGGAGGAGGATAGCGATCGAGATGGAGGGGGATGGAGATCAAATTTGAAAAAATATTCATGAATTCAAAAAGTGCCCATGAAATTTAAAAATATTCATGATCGAGTTCAAAAAGTGCACATGTAGTACAATCGAGAAATGAAGACTACGATTTAAATACAATCGATCTTAGCTAGCTATCTGTTCACAATCTTCTTGCCCTTCTTTTTCGATAACGGAATTCTTCTGTGGAAGGGACGTCCTTTAGGTAGGGTGGTCCTGCTTCTTTCTGTGGTGTATGCTGCTACTTCATCGTCGTTGTCATGTTCCATCTTCGGGTCACCGTACTTGTCGAAGTCTTGCTCATTGGCGACCCCATCCATTCCGATGATCTTCCTTTTGCCTCTCCTCATGACAACACGACTAGGCATTGACGGGTCGGTAATGAAGAAACATTGGTCCACTTGGGAAGCCAGTACCCATGGCTAATTTTTCGCTGTGACGTTTGCGCCCGCGGTCTTGGATTTGGCTTCGGGTATAACCATGGTGGTGAAATACCGGTCTTCTTTTAGGATGCTCTTGGCCCATCTGACACGGAACATAGGGACCTTCTCTCCAGCGTAGCTTAGCTCCGAGATCTCCTCGATCCTTCCGTAGTATCTGTCCTTGTCGTTACCGGTGTAGGATTCCATCGTTACCCCGTAGTTCTGATAACAATCGCTCTTCATGTCCTTGTCCTCGGTGTAGAATGTGTAGCCGTTGATATCGTACGCCTCATAGGTCATCAGGTTGTGCTCGGCGCCCTGTGACAAGGCGAATATGACTTGTTCTTTCGCGGAAGAATCCTCATGTAAAGGGCACGACAGAAGCTTCTGCTTGAACCAATGCGTGAAACATGAGTTGTGCTCTTTGATTATATCTCCGTCCGTCCTCTGTTGGCCTCGGTCATTGTACGTCTTCTCAATAAAGTTTTTGTGCTCTACCACGCAAGGATCGACCACGTCTATGTGTTGTAGCGCGACTAGGTTCGCTCTTTCAATGTCGGCGAGTCAACCCTTGAAGTCGACATGCATTTCGCAACGCCCCTCATGGTGACCCCATCCAGCAAGCCTGCCGAGGTGCCTGTTGACGGGCAGACCAACGGGGTTCTCGATGCCTAGATAATTCGTGTAGTAGGAGATGCACTCTTCAGTCAAAAAGCCCGTGACTATGCTTCCCTCTGGACGTGACATGTTGCGAACATATCCTTTGATGCCACCATTCATCCTTTCGAACGGCATCATGCTGTGCAGGAATGTCGGCCCGAGTTGGATGATACCCTCCACGATATGGACCAGCAGATGCACCATAACGTCAAAGAATGCGGGCGTAAAGTGCATCTCAAGCTCGCATAGTATCACCACGATCTCTTTCTGTAGCCTTCTGAGTTGCCTCACGCCAACCGACTTCCGAGAGATGACGTCGAAAAAGTTGCATAGGCCAAATAGCGTTTCACGGACGTGCGCGTCCATGATCCCACAGATTGCAACTGGAAGTATCTGCGTCATCAGCACGTGACAGTCGTGAGACTTCATCCCGCTGAACTTCTGCTTCGCTGGGTCTAGGTATCTGCTTATCTTCCCCGCGTAACCGTAAGGAAGTTTTACTCCTATGAGGCAGGTGAAAAACTGCTTGATCTCCTCCTGACTTAGAGTGAAGCACGCGGGAGGGTAGTCATTTCCGGTCTTCTTGGCCTTTTTGCCTTTGCGACGACTTTCTCTGTCCTGCTTCGCCTCATCATCATCATCATTAGCGTGAAGCTCCTCCCTGATGCCCATTGATTTCAAGTCTTCCCTTGCTTTCGGCCCATCTTTGGTCCTCTCTAGCATGTTGAGCAGGGTACCAAGCAGACTCTCGCACACGTTCATCGTGATATACTCGACATCAAGGCTGTGAGGCACACGGTGGATCTTCCAGTACGGCAAGTCCCAGAAAACATACCTCGTTTTCCATACCTTCAGCAGCGGCTCTGGCGCATTTCGCTTCTTTCCCGGCTCTAGCGCCTTTTGCTTCTTTCCCGTTAGTGGGCAATCTTTCCAATTTTGCAACAGCTCGTCTATTTCCTCGCCGCTCCTCGTACGCGGGCGTCTTCGGGGTTCGGTTTCACCATCGAACAGATCCTTGCGTTTTCTCCATGGGTCATCGTCGCGAAGCCACCTTCGATGTTCCATGAACACGGTTTTCGAAGACCCGGGATCTCTATCTAGCTGGCGATACGTTGTGTCATCCATGCACCTGACGAATCCAGAAAATCCGTGGACCACCTGCCCCGTGACATATCCGTAACCGAGATAGTCGTGCACCGTCGTGAGCAGTGCGACTCTCATAGGGAAATATTATTTCTCTGCGGCGTCCCACGTATTGGCTGGCGTTTTCCACAGCGTGTCTAGCTCCTCTTTCAGCAGCCCCAGATACAGATTGATGTCGTTCCCTGGTTGTTTCGGCCATTCAATTAGCATACTCATGTGAATGTACTTCCTCTTCATGCACAACCAGGGGGGAAGGTTGTACATCCACACAATCACAGGCCAGGTGCTATGTGTGCTTCTCTGGCTGCCAAACGGATTGACTCCATCGGTGCTCGCGCCCAGCATGATGTTCCTTGGATCATTCCCAAATTCTGGGTCTTCAAAGTTCAAAGCTTGCCACTGGCTCGCATCCTTAGGGTGACTCAGCATCTTGTCTTTTTTATTTATCTCCGGATCATTTCCGTCATCTTCCCGCTTCTTCTCCTCCCTATCTGCGTGCCAACACAGGAGCTTTGCTACCTTAGGATCCGCGAAATACCGCTGCAGACGAGGAGTGATCGGAAAGTACCACACCACTTTTCGAGGAGCTTTCTTCCTCTTCTTGTATCGAGTGACGCCGCACACCGGACATATGGTAGACTCCGCATGCTCATCCTGATAAATGATGCAATTGTTCATGCACACATGGTATTTCACGTGTGGTAAATCCAGAGGACACACGATTTTCTTCGCCTCCTCGAAACTGGTCGGGCACTTGTTTCCCTTGGGAAGACGTTCGTGCCAGAATGACATGATCTCGTCAAAGCATGCGTCGGTCATTTTGTGTTTTACCTTCATCTCGAGAGCCATGAGCGTTACTTTCAGGCGGGTATCCTGGGGCCTGCATCCCTCATACAATGGAGTAACCGCGTCTATCTCCAGTTGATCCAGCTTGGTTTTCTCTCGGGCGGTAGCTCTTGCGTTATCCGTCTGCTTGAGAAGCAACTCTTGAATATGAGGGTCCTGCACCCAGCCTCCATCGTCGTCTGCTCCGGCATCTTCATCTTCATGATGATGCCCTTCGTCTTGATCTTCCTTATCATCATGTCTGGCATCTTCTACATGATGACTGCGTACAGCATCACCGTCGTGATCATGTCCTGGAGATTCTTCGTCTTCTCGCCCGCCCTCGCCGCCGTGGTTGTCCTTCTGCCCTTCCTCATTTCTTGCCCGACCCCGATGGACGACTTCATAGTCATCTTCATCACCTTGCCACCGATAGCCATCCATGAAACCACGCAAGAGCAGGTGGTCCCGCACCTGCCCAGAATCCGGGTCCGCAATAAGGCTCTTCAGCTTGCATCTTCGACACGGACATCTTATCTCCGTCTCGTTCTTTTGAAGAATCTCGGCGTTGGCGGAGCTCAAAAACCTATGCACGATGCCTTCAGTCATCATGCGGACCATGGTCGCCTACGGGGTAGAGCAAAACGATATTTTAGAACCAAGAATTTTTTTTTGCATGACTTTCCCTAAAAATAGGACCAAAAATAATGCATAGTGCCAAAATTCTCGCCGAAACGGAAATGAATCAACATTCCGGCAAAATATTGGCATCTATCGCATTTCAAATACCGGTACGTGCAAACACAAACATATATGCAACACCACAAACATATGCAACACCACAAACATACATATATCTAGCAAGGCCATAAAAAGTGCATGTGCACGTTGTTGGAGCGAGCAAGGGAGAAAAAAAGTAGATCTACAACATAAAGATAGCTTTCCCCTTACTTACCTATCAAAAAAGGTAATTTAACCACTTAATTTTGATGAATCTATGGTGCAAATGAGGTGAGGAGGAGGAGGCAGCCGACACAAGCTTGGAGGAGGATGTGGAGAGAATGAAGTGGAGAATGTGAGTGTGTAGGTATGGCTGTCCAAAAATCTAGCTGACCCCAGGTTACTAATGGCGCACCACAGACAGATGCGCCATTAGTAACCTTGGCTACTAATGGCACACCGGCTGGAGGTGCGCCATTAGAAGTTTGCAAAAAAATTTGTTACTAATGGCGCACCAGCTACGAATGCGCCATTAGTAACCCTGGTTACTAATGGTGCACCAGATGGAGGTGCGCCATTAGAACTTTTGCAAAAAAAAATTTGTTACTAGTGGCGCACCGTGTATCTGGTGCGCCATTAGTGTCTACCACACTGATGGCGCACCAAGTCGTGATGCGCCATTACTATATATTAGTGGCGCACCACTTGTCTGGTGCGCCATTAGTGGCCATATCATCTATAGCCCTTTTCCTAGTAGTATACTATGTCACTCAGGAGCAAACTAAGCTAACTATTTGTCATTTTAGAGCTAACTAAGCTTGGTATAGGGTATTTAATAGCTAAGCTAGGTACAATAGGTTATTTTGGAGCTAGGTAAGCGTATTATGTCATTTAGGAGAGAACTAAGCTAAGTATTGGGCATTTTTGATAAAATAGGCCATTTTGGAGCTAATTTAGCTTACTACGTCATTTAGGACGAAACTAAGATAAGTGTAGGACTTTTTTGATAAAATAGACCATTTTGGAGCTATTTAAACTTACTATGTAATTTAGGAGAAAACTAAGCTAACTATATGTCATTCTAGAGCGAACTATACTAATTATGCCATTTTGGAGATAACTAAGCTAAGTATAGGGCATTTTTGATAAAATGGCCATTTTGGAGCTAATTTATCTTACTATGTCATTTAGGAGGAAACAAAGCTAAGTATAGGACATTTTTGATAAAATAGGCAACTTTGGAGCTAATTTAGCTTACTATGTCATTTAGGAGGAAACTAAGCTAAGTATAGGACATTTTAGATTAAAAAGCCCATTCTAGAGCTATTTTCGCTTACTACGTCATTTTGGAGGAAACTAAGCAAAGTATAAGACTTTTTTTATAAAATATGCCATTTTGGAGCTAACTAAGCTAAGTATAGGGCATATTTGATAAAATGGGCCATTTTGAGCTAATTTAGCTTACTATGTGATTTAGGAGGAAACTAAGCTAATTATAGGATATTTTTGATAAAATAGGTCATTTTGGAGCTAATTTAGCTTACTATGTCATTTAGGTGGAAACTAAGCTAAGTATAAGACTTTTTTGATAAAATAGACCTTTTTGGAGCTATTTTAGCTTACTATGTCATTTAGGAGGAACCTAAGCTAACTATATGTCATTTTAGAGCTAACTTTGGGAAAAACAGGTCATTTAGGAGCTAACCATGCTTATTATGCCATTTTGGAGCTAACTAAGCTAAGTATAGGGCATTTAAAAGCTAAGCTAGGTACAATAGGTTATTTTGGAGCTAGGTAAGCTTATTATATTCATCTAGGAGAGAACTAAGATAAGTATTGGTCATTTTTGATAAAATAGGCCATTTTGGAGGTAATTTAGCTTAATATGTCATTTAGGAGCTAACTACGCTAAGTATAGGTCATCTTTGATAAAATTAGCCATTTTGGAGCTAATTTAGCTTACGATGTCATTTAGGTGGAAACTAAGCTAAGTATAGGACTTTTTTGATAAAATAGACCATTTTGAAGCTACTTTAGCTTACTATGTCATTTAGGAGGAAACTAAGCTAACTATATCTAATTTAGAGCTAACATAGGTCAAAACAGGTCATTAGGACCTAACTATACTAATTATGCCATTTTGGAGCTAACTACGCTAAGTATAGGGCATTTAATAGCTAAGCTAGGTACAATAGGTCAATTTGGCGCTAATAAGATTATTATGTCATTTAGGAGAGAACTAAGCTAAGTATAAGGCATTTTTGTTAAAATATGCCATTTTGGAGCTAATTTAGCTTACTATGTCATTTAGGAGCAAACTAAGCTAACTATCTGTCATTTTAGATAAAATAGAACGTTTTGGAGCTAGTTTAGCTTACTATGTCATTTAGGAGGCTACTAAGCTAAGTATAGGACTTTTTTGATAAAACAGGCCATTTCGGAGCTATTTTAGCTTACTATGTCATTTAGGAGGAATCTAAGCTAACTATATGTCATTTTAGAGCTAACTTAGATAAAAACATGTCATTTACAAGCTAACTATACTTATTATGCCATTTTGGAGCTAACTAAGCTAAGTATAGGGCATTTAAATGCTAAGCTAGGTACAGTAGGTTATTTTGGAGCTAGGTAAGCTTATTATGTCATTTAGGAGAGAACTAAGCAAAGTATAAGGCATTTTTGTTAAAATAGGCCATTTTGGAGCTCATTTAGCTTACTATGTCATTTAGGAGCTAACTAAGCTTAGTATAGGTCATTTTTGATAAACTAGACCGTTTTGGAGCTAATTTAGCATACTATGTCATTAAGGAGGATACTATGCTAAGTATAGGATATTTTCGAGCTAGGTAAGCGTATTATATCATTTAGGAGAGAACTAAGCTAAGTATTGGGCATTTTTGATGAAATAGGTCATTTTGGAGCAAATTTAGCTTACTACGTCATTTAGGAGGAAACTAAGCTAAGTGTAGGACGTTTTTGATAAAATAGCCCATTTTGGAGCTATTTAAACTTATTATGTAATTTAGGAGGAAACTAAGCTAACTATATGTCATTCTAGAGCTAACTATACTAATTATGTCATTTTGGAGATAACTAAGCTAAGTATAGGGCATTTTTGATAAAATGGCCATTTTGGAGCTAATTTATCTTACTATATCATTTAGGAGGAAACTAAGCTAAGTATAGGACATTTTTGATCAAATAGGACACTTTGGAACTAATTTAGCTTACTATGTCATTTAGGAGGAAACTAAGCTAAGTATAGGACATTTTAAATTTGAAAGCCCATTCTGGAGCTATTTTCGCTTACTATGTTATTTTGGAGGAGACTAAGCAAAGTATAGGACTTTTTTTTATAAAATATGCCATTTTGGAGCTAACTAAGCATAGTATAGGGCATTTTTGATAAAATGGGCCATTTTGGAGCTAATTTAGCTTACTGTGTCATTTAGGAGGAAACTAAGCTAAGTATAGGACATTTTTGATAAAATAGGGCATTTTGGAGCTAATTTAGCTTACTATGTCATTTAGGTGGAAACTAAGCAAAGTATAGGACTTTTTTGATAAAATAGACATTTTCGGAGCTATTTTAGCTTACTATGTCATTTAGGAGGAAACTAAGCTAACTATATGTCATTTTAGAGCTAACTTTGGTAAAAACAGGTCATTTAGGAGCTAACCATGCTTATTATGCCATTTTGGAGCTAACTAAGCTAAGTATATGGCATTTAAAAGCTAAGCTAGGTACAATAGGTTATTTTGGAGCTAGGTAAGCTTATTATATTCATCCAAGAGAGAACTAAGATAAGTATTGGGCATTTTTGATAAAATAGGCCATTTTGGAGGTAATTTACCTTAATATGTCATTTAGGAGCTAACTAAGCTAAGTATAGGTCATGGCCATTTTGGAGCTAATTTAGCTTACGATGTCATTTAGGTGGAAACTAAGCTAAGTATCGGACTTTTTTGGTAAAATAGACCATTTTGGAGATATTTTAGCTTACTATGTCATTTAGGAGGAAACTAAGCTAACTATATCTCATTTAGAGCTAACATAGGTCAAAATAGGTCATTTAGGACCTAACTATACTAATTATGCCATTTTGCAGCTAACTATGCTAAGTATAGGGCATTTAATAGCTAAGCTAGGTACAGTAGGTCATTTTGGAGCTAGGTAAGCTTATTATGTCATTTAGGAGAGAACTAAGCTAAGTATAAGGAATTTTTGTTAAAATAGGCCATTTTCGAGCTAATTTAGCTTACTATGTCATTTAGGAGCTAACTAAGCTAACTATATGTCATTTTTGATAAAATTGGCCATTTTGGTGCTAAATTAGCTTACGATGTCATTTAGGTGGAAACTAAGCTAAGTATAGGACTTTTTTGATGAAATAGGCCATTTTGAAGCTATTTTAGCTTACTATGTCATTTAGGAGGAAACTAAGCTAACTATATGTCATTTTAGAGCTAACTTAGATAAAAAAACATGTCATTTACAAGCTAATTATGCTTATTATGCCATTTTGGAGCTAACTAAGCTAAGTATAGGGCATTTAATAGCTAAGTTAGGTACAATAGGTCATTTTGGAGCTAGGTAAGCTTATTATGTCATTTAGGAGAGAACTAAGCGAAGTATAGGGCATTTTAGACAAAATAGGCCATTTTGGAGCTAGTCTAGCTTACGATGTCATTTAGGACGAAACTAAGCTTAGTACAGGACATTTTAGATTAAATAGCCCATTTTGGAGCTATTTTCTCTTACTATGTCATTTGCGAGGAAACGAAGCTAAGTATAGGACTTTTTTATAAAATAGGTTATTTTGGAACTATTTTAGCTTACTATGTCATTTAGGAGCAAACTAAGCTAACTATTTGTGATTTAGAGCAAACTAAGCTTGGTATAGGGCATTTAATAGCTAAGCTAGGTACAATAGAGTATTTCGGAGCTAGGTAAGCGTATTATGTCATTTAGGAGAGAACTAAGCTAAGTATTGGGCATTTTTGATAAAATAGGCCATTTTGGAGCTAATTTAGCTTACTACGTCATTTAGGAGGAAACTAAGCTAAGTGTAGGACCTTTTTGATAAAATAGCCCATTTTGGAGTTATTTAAACTTACTATGTAATTTAGGAGGAAAGTAAGCTAACTATATGTCATTCTAGAGCTAACTATACTAATTATGCCATTTTGGAGATAAAGCTAAGTATAGGGCATTTTTGATAAAATGGCCATTTTGGAGCTAATTTATCTTACTATGTCATTTAGGAGGAAACTAAGCTAAGTATAGGACATTTTTGATAAAATAGGGAACTTTGGAGCTAATTTAGCTTACTATGTCATTTAGGAGGAAACTAAGCTAAGTATATGATATTTAGATCAAAAAGCCCATTCTGGAGCTATTTTCGCTTACTATGTCATTTTGGAGGAAACTAAGCTAAGTATATGACATATTTTATAAAATATGCCATTTTGGAGCTAACTAAGCTAATTATAGGGCATTTTTGATAAAATGGGCCATTTTGGAGATAATGTAGCTTACTATGTCATTTAGGAGGAAACTAAGCTAAGTATAGGACATTTTTGATAAAATAGGGCAGTTTGGAGCTAATTTAGCTTACTATGTCATTTAGGTGGAAACTAAGCTAAGTATAGGACTTATTTGATAAAATATACCTTTTTGGAGCTATTTTAGCTTACTATGTCATTTAGGAGGACACTAAGCTAACTATATGCCATTTTAGAGCTAACTTTGGTAAAAACAGGTCATTTAGGAGCTAACCATGCTTATTATGCCATTTTGGAGCTAACTAAGCTATGTATAGGGCATTTAAAAGCTAAGCTAGGTACAATAGGTTATTTTGGAACTAGGTAAGCTTATTATATTCATCTAGCAGAGAACTAAGCTAAGAAATCTGCATTTTGATAAAATAGGCCATTTTGGAGGTAATTTAGCGTAATAGATCATTTAGCAGCTAATAAGCTAAGTATAGGTCATCTTTGATAAAATTGGCCATTTTGAGCTACTTTAGCTTACGATGTCACTTAGGTGGAAACTAAGCTAAGTATAGGACATTTTTGATAAAATAGACCATTTTCGAGCTATTTTAGCTTACTATGTCATTCAGGAGGAAACTAAGCTTGGTATAGGGCATTTAATAGCTAAGCTAGGTACAATAGAGTATTTCGGAGCTAGGTAAGCGTATTATGTCATTTAGGAGAGAACTAAGCTAAGTATTGCGCATTTTTGATAAAATAGGCCATTTTGGAGCTAATTTAGCTTACTACGTCATTTAGGAGGAAACTAAGCTAAGTGTAGGACCTTTTTGATAAAATAGCCCATTTTGGAGTTATTTAAACTTACTATGTAATTTAGGAGGAAAGTAAGCTAACTATATGTCATTCTAGAGCTAACTATACTAATTATGCCATTTTGGAGATAAAGCTAAGTATAGGGCATTTTTGATAAAATGGCCATTTTGGAGCTAATTTATCTTACTATGTCATTTAGGAGGAAACTAAGCTAAGTATAGGACATTTTTGATAAAATAGGCAACTTTGGAGCTAATTTAGCTTACTATGTCATTTAGGAGGAAACTAAGCTAAGTATATGATATTTAGATCAAAAAGCCCATTCTGGAGCTATTTTCGCTTACTATGTCATTTTGGAGGAAACTAAGCTAAGTATATGACATATTTTATAAAATATGCCATTTTGGAGCTAACTAAGCTAATTATAGGGCATTTTTGATAAAATGGGCCATTTTGGAGATAATGTAGCTTACTATGTCATTTAGGAGGAAACTAAGCTAAGTATAGGACATTTTTGATAAAATAGGGCAGTTTGGAGCTAATTTAGCTTACTATGTCATTTAGGTGGAAACTAAGCTAAGTATAGGACTTATTTGATAAAATATACCTTTTTGGAGCTATTTTAGCTTACTATGTCATTTAGGAGGACACTAAGCTAACTATATGCCATTTTAGAGCTAACTTTGGTAAAAACAGGTCATTTAGGAGCTAACCATGCTTATTATGCCATTTTGGAGCTAACTAAGCTATGTATAGGGCATTTAAAAGCTAAGCTAGGTACAATAGGTTATTTTGGAACTAGGTAAGCTTATTATATTCATCTAGCAGAGAACTAAGCTAAGAAATCTGCATTTTTGATAAAATAGGCCATTTTGGAGGTAATTTAGCTTAATATATCATTTAGCAGCTAACTAAGCTAAGTATAGGTCATCTTTGATAAAATTGGCCATTTTGAGCTACTTTAGCTTACGATGTCACTTAGGTGGAAACTAAGCTAAGTATAGGACTTTTTTGATAAAATAGACCATTTTCGAGCTATTTTAGCTTACTATGTCATTCAGGAGGAAACTAAGCTTGGCATAGGGTATTTAATAGCTAAGCTAGGTACAATAGGTTATTTTGGAGCTAGGTAAGCGTATTATGTCATTTAGGAGAGAACTAAGCTAAGTATTGGGCATTTTTGATAAAATAGGCCATTTTGGAGCTAATTTAGCTTACTACGTCATTTAGGAGGAAACTAAGATAAGTGTAGGACTTTTTTGATAAAATAGCCCATTTTGGAGCTATTTAAACTTACTATGTAATTTAGGAGGAAACTAAGCTAACTATATGTCATTCTAGAGCTAACTATACTAATTATGCCATTTTGGAGATAACTAAGCTAAGTATAGGGCATTTTTGATAAAATGGCCATTTTGGAGCTAATTTATCTTACTATGTCATTTAGGAGGAAACTAAGCTAAGTATAGGACATTTTTGATAAAATAGGCAACTTTGGAGCTAATTTAGCTTACTATGTCATTTAGGAGGAAACTAAGCTAAGTATAGGACATTTTAGATTAAAAAGCCCATTCTAGAGCTATTTTCGCTTACTACGTCATTTTGGAGGAAACTAAGCAAAGTATAGGACTTTTTTTATAAAATATGCCATTTTGGAGCTAACTAAGCTAAGTATAGGGCATATTTGATAAAATGGGCCATTTTGAGCTAATTTAGCTTACTATGTGATTTAGGAGGAAACTAAGCTAATTATAGGATATTTTTGATAAAATAGGTCATTTTGGAGCTAATTTAGCTTACTATGTCATTTAGGTGGAAACTAAGCTAAGTATAAGACTTTTTTGATAAAATAGACCTTTTTGGAGCTATTTTAGCTTACTATGTCATTTAGGAGGAACCTAAGCTAACTATATGTCATTTTAGAGCTAACTTTGGGAAAAACAGGTCATTGAGGAGCTAACCATGCTTATTATGCCATTTTGGAGCTAACTAAGCTAAGTATAGGGCATTTAAAAGCTAAGCTAGGTACAATAGGTTATTTTGGAGCTAGGTAAGCTTATTATATTCATCTAGGAGAGAACTAAGCTAAGTATTGGTCATTTTTGATAAAATAGGCCATTTTGGAGGTAATTTAGCTTAATATGTCATTTAGGAGCTAACTACGCTAAGTATAGGTCATCTTTGATAAAATTGGCCATTTTGGAGCTAATTTAGCTTACGATGTCATTTAGGTGGAAACTAAGCTAAGTATAGGACTTTTTTGATAAAATAGACCATTTTGCAGCTACTTTAGCTTACTATGTCATTTAGGAGGAAACTAAGCTAACTATATCTAATTTAGAGCTAACATAGGTCAAAACAGGTCATTTAGGACCTAACTATACTAATTATGCCATTTTGGAGCTAACTACGCTAAGTATAGGGCATTTAATAGCTAAGCTAGGTACAATAGGTCAATTTGGCGCTAATAAGATTATTATGTCATTTAGGAGAGAACTAAGCTAAGTATAAGGCATTTTTGTTAAAATAGGCCATTTTGGAGCTAATTTAGCTTACTATGTCATTTAGCAGCAAACTAAGCTAACTATCTGTCATTTTAGATAAAATAGAACGTTTTGGAGCTAGTTTAGCTTACTATGTCATTTAGGAGGCTACTAAGCTAAGTATAGGACTTTTTTGATAAAACAGGCCATTTCGGAGCTATTTTAGCTTACTATGTCATTTAGGAGGAATCTAAGCTAACTATATGTCATTTTAGAGCTAACTTAGATAAAAACATGTCATTTACAAGCTAACTATACTTATTATGCCATTTTGGAGCTAACTAAGCTAAGTATAGGGCATTTAAATGCTAAGCTAGGTACAGTAGGTCATTTTGGAGCTAGGTAAGCTTATTATGTCATTTAGGAGAGAACTAAGCTAAGTATAAGGCATTTTTGTTAAAATAGGCCATTTTGGAGCTCATTTAGCTTACTATGTCATTTAGGAGCTAACTAAGCTTAGTATAGGTCATTTTTGATAAACTAGACCGTTTTGGAGCTAATTTAGCATACTATGTCATTTAGGAGGATACTATGCTAAGTATAGGATATTTTCGAGCTAGGTAAGCGTATTATGTCATTTAGGAGAGAACTAAGCTAAGTATTGGGCATTTTTTATGAAATAGGTCATTTTGGAGCAAATTTAGCTTACTACGTCATTTAGGAGGAAACCAAGCTAAGTGTAGGACGTTTTTGATAAAATAGCCCATTTTGGAGCTATTTAAACTTATTATGTAATTTAGGAGGAAACTAAGCTAACTATATGTCATTCTAGAGCTAACTATACTAATTATGTCATTTTGGAGATAACTAAGCTAAGTATAGGGCATTTTTGATAAAATGGCCATTTGGGAGCTAATTTATCTTAGGATATCATTTAGGAGGAAACTAAGCTAAGTCTAGGACATTTTTGATCAAATAGGACACTTTGGAACTAATTTAGCTTACTATGTCATTTAGGAGGAAACTAAGCTAAGTATAGGACATTTTAAATTTAAAAGCCCATTCTGGAGCTATTTTCGCTTACTATGTTATTTTGGAGGAGACTAAGCAAAGTATAGGACTTTTTTTTATAAAATATGCCATTTTGGAGCTAACTAAGCATAGTATAGGGCATTTTTGATAAAATGGGCCATTTTGGAGCTAATTTAGCTTACTGTGTCATTTAGGAGGAAACTAAGCTAAGTATAGGACATTTTTGATAAAATAGGGCATTTTGGAGCTAATTTAGCTTACTATGTCATTTAGGTGGAAACTAAGCAAAGTATAGGACTTTTTTGATAAAATAGACATTTTCGGAGCTATTTTAGCTTACTATGTCATTTAGGAGGAAACTAAGCTAACTATATGTCATTTTAGAGCTAACTTTGGTAAAAACAGGTCATTTAGGAGCTAACCATGCTTATTATGCCATTTTGGAGCTAACTAAGCTAAGTATATGGCATTTAAAAGCTAAGCTAGGTACAATAGGTTATTTTGGAGCTAGGTAAGCTTATTATATTCATCCAAGAGAGAACTAAGATAAGTATTGGGCATTTTTGATAAAATAGGCCATTTTGGAGGTAATTTAGCTTAATATGTCATTTAGGAGCTAACTAAGCTAAGTATAGGTCATCGTTGATAAAATTGGCCATTTTGGAGCTAATTTAGCTTACGATGTCATTTAGGTGGAAACTAAGCTAAGTATCGGACTTTTTCGGTAAAATAGACCATTTTGGAGATATTTTAGCTTACTATGTCATTTAGGAGGAAACTAAGCTAACTATATCTCATTTAGAGCTAACATAGGTCAAAACAGGTCATTTAGGACCTAACTATACTAATTATGCCATTTTGCAGCTAACTATGCTAAGTATAGGGCATTTAATAGCTAAGCTAGGTACAGTAGGTCATTTTGGAGCTAGGTAAGCTTATTATGTCATTTAGGAGAGAACTAAGCTAAGTATAAGGAATTTTTGTTAAAATAGGCCATTTTCGAGCTAATTTAGCTTACTATGTCATTTAGGAGCTAACTAAGCTAACTATATGTCATTTTTGATAAAATTGGCCATTTTGGTGCTAAATTAGCTTACGATGTCATTTAGGTGGAAACTAAGCTAAGTATAGGACTTTTTTGATGAAATAGGCCATTTTGAAGCTATTTTAGCTTACTATGTCATTTAGGAGGAAACTAAGCTAACTATATGTCCTTTTAGAGCTAACTTAGATAAAAAAACATGTCATTTACAAGCTAATTATGCTTATTATGCCATTTTGGAGCTAACTAAGCTAAGTATAGGGCATTTAATAGCTAAGTTAGGTAGAATAGGTCATTTTGGAGCTAGGTAAGCTTATTATGTCATTTAGGAGAGAACTAAGCGAAGTATAGGGCATTTTAGACAAAATAGGCCATTTTGGAGCTAGTCTAGCTTACGATGTCATTTAGGACGAAACTAAGCTGAGTACAGGACATTTTAGATTAAATAGCCCATTTTGGAGCTATTTTCTCTTACTATGTCATTTGCGAGGAAACGAAGCTAAGTATAGGACTCTTTTATAAAATAGGTTATTTTGGAACTATTTTAGCTTACTATGTCATTTAGGAGCAAACTAAGCTAACTATTTGTGATTTAGAGCAAACTAAGCTTGGTATAGGGCATTTAATAGCTAAGGTAGGTACAATAGAGTATTTCGGAGCTAGGTAAGCGTATTATGTCATTTAGGAGAGAACTAAGCTAAGTATTGGGCATTTTTGATAAAATAGGCCATTTTGGAGCTAATTTAGCTTACTACGTCATTTCGGAGGAAACTAAGCTAAGTGTAGGACCTTTTTGATAAAATAGCCCATTTTGGAGTTATTTAAACTTACTATGTAATTTAGGAGGAAAGTAAGCTAACTATATGTCATTCTAGAGCTAACTATACTAATTATGCCATTTTGGAGATAAAGCTAAGTATAGGGCATTTTTGATAAAATGGCCATTTTGGAGCTAATTTATCTTACTATGTCATTTAGGAGGAAACTAAGCTAAGTATAGGACATTTTGATAAAATAGGCAACTTTGGAGCTAATTTAGCTTACTATGTCATTTAGGAGGAAACTAAGCTAAGTATATGATATTTAGATCAAAAAGCCCATTCTGGAGCTATTTTCGCTTACTATGTCATTTTGGAGGAAACTAAGCTAAGTATATGACATATTTTATAAAATATGCCATTTTGGAGCTAACTAAGCTAATTATAGGGCATTTTTGATAAAATGGGCCATTTTGGAGATAATGTAGCTTACTATGTCATTTAGGAGGAAACTAAGCTAAGTATAGGACATTTTTGATAAAATAGGGCAGTTTGGAGCTAATTTAGCTTACTATGTCATTTAGGTGGAAACTAAGCTAAGTATAGGACTTATTTGATAAAATATACCTTTTTGGAGCTATTTTAGCTTACTATGTCATTTAGGAGGACACTAAGCTAACTATATGCCATTTTAGAGCTAACTTTGGTAAAAACAGGTCATTTAGGAGCTAACCATGCTTATTATGCCATTTTGGAGCTAACTAAGCTATGTATAGGGCATTTAATAGCTAAGCTAGGTCCAATAGGTTATTTTGGAGCTAGGTAAGCTTATTATATTCATCTAGGAGAGAACTAAGCTAAGTATAGGTCCTCTTTGATAAAATTGGCCGTTTTGGAGCTAGTTTAGCTTACAATGTCATTTAGGTGGAAAATAAGCTAAGTATAGGACTTTTTTTATAAAATAGACCATTTTGGAGCTATTTTAGCTTACTATGTCATTTAGGAGGAACTAAGCTAACTATATCTCATTTAGAGCTAACATAGGTCAAAACAGGTCATTTAGGACCTAACTATAGTAATTATGCCATTTTGGAGCTAACAGCTAAGTATAGGGCATTTAATAGCTACGCTAGGTACAGTAGGTCATTTTGGAGCTAGGTAAGCTTATTATGTCATGTAGGAGAGAACTAAGCTAAGTATAAGGCATTTTTGTTAAAATAGGCCATTTTTGAGCTAATTTAGCTTACTATGTCATTTAGGAGCTAGCTAAGCTAACTATATGTCATTTTTGATAAAATAGACCGTTTTGGAGCTAATTTAGCTTACTATGTCATTTAGGAGGATACTAAGCTATGTCTTTGACATTTTTGATAAAATAGGCCATTTTGGAGCTATTTTAGCTTACTATGTCATTTAGGAGGAAACTAAGCTAACTATATGTCATTTTAGAGTTAACTTAGATAAAAACATGTCATTTACAAGCTAACTATGCTTATTATGCCATTTTGGAGCTAACTAAGCTAAGTATAGGGCATTTAATAGCTAAGTTAGGTGCAATAAGTCATTTTGGAGCTAGGTAAGCTTATTATGTAATTTAGGAGAACTAAGCGAAGTATAGGGCATTTTAGATAAAATAGGCCATTTTGGAGCTAGTGTAGCTTACGATGTCATTTAGGAGGAAACTAAGCTAAGTATAGGACATTTTAGATTAAATAGCCCATTTTGGAGCTATTTTCGCTTACTATATCATTTAGGAGGAAACTAAGCTAAGTATAGGACATTTTTGATAAAATAGGACACTTTGGAACTAATTTAGCTTACTATGTCATTTAGGAGGAAACTAAGCTAAGTATAGGACATTTTAGATTGAAAAGCCCATTCTGGAGCTATTTTCGCTTACTATGTTATTTTGGAGGAGACTAAGCAAAGTATAGGACTTTTTTTGTATAAAATATGCCATTTTGGAGCTAACTAAGCATAGTATAGGGCATTTTTGATAAAATGGGCCATTTTGGAGCTAATTTAGCTTACTATGTCATTTAGGTGGAAACTAAGCAAAGTATAGGACTTTTTTGATAAAATAGACATTTTCGGAGCTAATTTAGCTTACTATGTCATTTAGGAGGAAACTAAGCTAACTATATGTCATTTTAGAGCTAACTTTGGTAAAAACAGGTCATTTAGGAGCTAACCATGCTTATTATGATATTTTCGAGCTAACTAAGCTAAGTATATGGCATTTAAAAGCTAAGCTAGGTACAATAGGTTATTTTGGAGCTAGGTAAGCTTATTATATTCATCCAGGAGAGAACTAAGATAAGTATTGGGCATTTTTGATAAAATAGGCCATTTTGGAGGTAATTTAGCTTAATATGTCATTTAGGAGCTAACTAAGCTAAGTATAGGTCATCGTTGATAAAATTGGCCATTTTGGAGCTAATTTAGCTTACGATGTCATTTAGGTGGAAACTAAGCTAAGTATCGGACTTTTTTGATAAATAGACCATTTTGGAGCTATTTTAGCTTACTATGTCATTTAGGAGGAAACTAAGCTAACTATATCTCATTTAGAGCTAACATAGGTCAAAACAGGTCATTTAGGACCTAACTATACTAATTATGCTATTTTGCAGCTAACTATGCTAAGTATAGGGCATTTAATAGCTAAGCTAGGTATAGTAGGTCATTTTGGAGCTAGGTAAGCTTATTATGTCATTTAGGAGAGAACTAAGCTAAGTATAAGGAATTTTTGTTAAAATAGGCCATTTTGGAGCTAATTTAGCTTACTATTTCATTTAGGAGCTAACTAAGCTAACTATATGTCATTTTTTTATAAAATTGGCCATTTTGGTGCTAAATTAGCTTACGATGTCATTTAGGTGGAAACTAAGCTAAGTATAGGACTTTTTTGATGAAATAGGCCATTTTGAAGCTATTTTAGCTTACTATGTCCTTTAGGAGGAAACTAAGCTAACTATATGTCATTTTAGAGCTAACTTAGATAAAAAACATGTCATTTACAAGCTAATTATGATTATTATGCCATTTTGGAGCTAACTAAGCTAAGTATAGGGCATTTAATAGCTAAGTTAGGTACAATAGGTCATTTTGGAGCTAGGTAAGCTTATTATGTCATTTAGGAGAGAACTAAGCGAAGTATAGGGCATTTTAGACAAAATAGGCCATTTTGGAGCTAGTCTAGCTTACGATGTCATTTAGGAGGAAACTAAGCTTAGTATAGGACATTTTAGATTAAATAGCCCATTTTGGAGTTATTTTCTCTTACCATGTCATTTGCGAGGAAACGAAGCTAAGTATAGGACTTTTGTATAAAATAGGTTATTTTGGAACTATTTTAGCTTACTATGTCATTTAGGAGCAAACTAAGCTAACTATTTGTGATTTAGAGCAAACTAAGCTTGGTATAGGGCATTTAATAGCTAAGCTAGGTACAATAGAGTATTTCGGAGCTAGGTAAGCGTATTATGTCATTTAGGAGAGAACTAAGCTAAGTATTGGGCATTTTTGATAAAATAGGCCATTTTGGAGCTAATTTAGCTTACTACGTCATTTAGGAGGAAACTAAGCTAAGTGTAGGACTTTTTTGATAAAATAGCCCATTTTGGGGTTATTTAAACTTACTATGTAATTTAGGAGGAAAGTGAGCTAACTATATGTCATTCTAGAGCTAACTATACTAATTATGCCATTTTGGAGATAACTAAGCTAAGTATAGGGCATTTTTGATAAAATGGCCATTTTGGAGCCAATTTATCTTACTATGTCATTTAGAAGGAAACTAAGCTAAGTATAGGACATTTTTGATAAAATAGGCAACTTTGTAGCTAATTTAGCTTACTATGTCATTTAGGAGGAAACTAAGCTAAGTATATGATATTTTAGATCAAAAAGCCCATTCTGGAGCTATTTTCGCTTACTATGTCATTTTTGAGGAAACTAAGCTAAGTATATGACCTTTTTTATAAAATATGCCATTTTGGAGCTAACTAAGCTAAGTACAGGGCATTTTTGATAAAATGGGCCATTTTGGAGCTAATTTAGCTTACTATGTCATTTAGGAGGAAACTAAGCTAAGTATAGGACATTTTTGATAAAATAGCGCAGTTTGGAGCTAGTTTAGCTTACTATGTCATTTAGGTGGAAACTAAGCTAAGTATAGGACTTTTTTGATAAAATATACCTTTTTGGAGCTATTTTAGCTTACTATGTCATTTAGGAGGACACTAAGCTAACTATATGCCATTTTAGAGCTAACTTTGGTAAAAACAGGTCATTTAGGAGCTAACCATGCTTATTATGCCATTTTGGAGCTAACTAAGCTATGTATAGGGCATTTAACAGCTAAGCTAGGTACAATAGGTTATTTTGGAGCTAGGTAAGCTTATCATATTCATCCAGGAGAGAACTAAGCTAAGTATAGGTCATCTTTGATAAAATTGGCCATTTTGGAGCTAGTTTAGCTTACAATGTCATTTAGGTGGAAAATAAGCTAAGTATAGGACTTTTTTGATAAAATAGACCATTTTGGAGCTATTTTAGCTTACTATGTCATTTAGGAGGAACTAAGCTAACTATATCTCATTTAGAGCTAACATAGGTCAAAACAGGTCATTTAGGACCTAACTATAGTAATTATGCCATTTTGGAGCTAACAGCTAAGTATAGGGCATTTAATACCTACGCTAGGTAAAGTAGGTCATTTCGGAGCTAGGTAAGCTTATTATGTCATGTAGGAGAGAACTAAGCTAAGTATAAGGCATTTTTGTTAAAATGGGCCATTTTTGAGCTAATTTAGCTTACTATGTCATTTAGGAGCTAGCTAAGCTAACTATATGTCATTTTTGATAAAATAGACCGTTTTGGAGCTAATTTAGCTTACTATGTCATTTAGGAGGATACTAAGCTAGATCTTGGACTTTTTTGATAAAATAGGCCATTTTGGAGCTATTTTAGCTTACTATGTCATTTAGGAGGAAACTAAGCTAACTATATGTCATTTTAGAGCTAACTTAGATAAAAACATGTCATATACAAGCTAACTATGCTTATTATGCCATTTTGGAGCTAACTAAGCTAAGTATAGGGCATTTAATAGCTAAGTTAGGTAGAATAAGTCATTTTGGAGCTAGGTAAGCTTATTATGTCATTTAGGAGAACTAAGCGAAGTATAGGGCATTTTAGATAAAATAGGCCATTTTGGAGCTAGTGTAGCTTACGATGTCATTTAGGAGGAAACTAAGCTAAGTATAGGACATTTTAGATTAAATAGCCCATTTTGGAGCTATTTTCTCTTACTATATCATTTAGGAGGAAACTAAGCTAAGTATAGGACATTTTTGCTAAAATAGGACACTTTGGAACTAATTTAGCTTACTATGTCATTTAGGAGGAAACTAAGCTAAGTATAGGACATTTTAGATTTAAAAGCCCATTCTGGAGCTATTTTCGCTTACTATGTTATTTTGGAGGAGACTAAGCAAAGTATAGGACTTTTTTATATAAAATATGCCATTTTGGAGCTAACTAAGCATAGTATAGGGCATTTTTGATAAAATGGGCCATTTTGGAGCTAATTTAGCTTACTATGTCATTTAGGAGGAAACTAAGCTAAGTATAGGACATTTTTGATAAAATAGGGCATTTTCGAGCTAATTTAGCTTACTATGTCATTTAGGTGGAAACTAAGCAAAGTAAAGGACTTTTTTGATAAAATAGACATTTTCGGAGCTATTTTAGCTTACTATGTCATTTAGGAGGAAACTAAGGTAACTATATGTCATTTTAGAGCTAACTTTGGTAAAAACAGGTCATTTAGGAGCTAACCATGCTTATTATGCCATTTTGGAGCTAACTAAGCTAAGTATATGGCATTTAAAAGCTAAGCTAGGTACAATAGGTTAGTTTGGAGCTAGGTAAGCTTATTATATTCATCCAGGAGAGAACTCAGATAAGTATTGGGCATTTTTGATAAAATAGGCTATTTTGGAGGTAATTTAGCTTAATATGTCATTTAGGAGCTAACTAAGCTAAGTATAGGTCATCGTT
Source organism: Hordeum marinum (assembly GCA_022496015.1). Lineage (NCBI taxonomy): Eukaryota > Viridiplantae > Streptophyta > Magnoliopsida > Poales > Poaceae > Hordeum > Hordeum marinum. The sequence continues at coordinate 25,320 of JAAAWK010000400.1, read as the reverse complement.
GATAAAATTGGCCATTTTGGAGCTAATTTAGCTTACGATGTCATTTAGGTGGAAACTTAGCTAAGTATCGGACTTTTTTGATAAAATAGACCATTTTGGAGCTATTTTAGCATACTATGTCATTTAGGAGGAACCTAAGCTAACTATATCTCATTTAGAGCTAACATAGGTCAAAATAGGTCATTTAGGACCTAACTATACTAATTATGCCATTTTGCAGCTAACTATGCTAAGTATAGGGCATTTAATAGCTAAGCTAGGTACAGTAGGTCATTTTGGAGCTAGGTAAGCTTATTATGTCATTTATGAGAGAACTAAGCTAAGTATAAGGAATTTTTGTTAAAATAGGCCATTTTGGAGCTAATTTAGCTTACTATGTCATTTAGGAGCTAACTAAGCTAACTATATGTCATTTTTGATAAAATTGGCCATTTTGGTGCTAAATTAGCTTACGATGTCATTTAGGTGGAAACTAAGCTAAGTATAGGACTTTTTGATGAAATAGGCCATTTTGAAGCTATTTTAGCTTACTATGTCCTTTAGGAGGAAACTAAGCTAACTATATGTCATTTTAGAGCTAACTTAGATAAAAAACATGTCATTTACAAGCTAATTATGATTATTATGCCATTTTGGAGCTAACTAAGCTAAGTATAGGGCATTTAATAGCTAAGTTAGGTACAATAGGTCATTTTGGAGCTAGGTAAGCTTATTATGTCATTTAGGAGAGAACTAAGCGAAGTATAGGGCATTTTAGACAAAATAGGCCATTTTGGAGCTAGTCTAGCTTACGATGTCATTTAGGAGGAAACTAAGCTTAGTATAGGACATATTAGATTAAATAGACCATTTTGGAGCTATTTTCGCTTACTATATCATTTAGGAGGAAACTAAGCTAAGTATAGGACATTTTTGATAAAATAGGACACTTTGGAACTAATTTAGCTTACTATGTCATTTAGGAGGAAACTAAGCTAAGTAGAGGACATTTTAGATTTAAAAGCCCATTCTGGAGCTATTTTCTCTTACTATGTTATTTTGGAGGAGACTAAGCAAAGTATAGGACGGTTTTTTATAAAATATGCCATTTTGGAGCTAACTAAGCATAGTATAGGGCATTTTTGATGAAATGGGCCATTTTGGAGCTAATTTAGCTTACTATGTCATTTAGGAGGAAACTAAGCTAAGTATAGGACATTTTTGATAAAATAGGGCATTTTGGAGCTAATTTAGCTTACTATGTCATTTAGGTGGAAACTAAGCAAAGTATAGGACTTTTTTGATAAAATAGACATTTTCGGAGCTAGTTTAGCTTACTATGTCATTTAGGAGGAAACTAAGCTAAGTATAGGACATATTTGATAAAATAGGACATTTTGGAGATAATTTAGCTTAATATGTCATTTAGGAGCTAAGTAAGATAAGTTTTGGGCATTTTTGATAAAATAGGACATTTTGGAGATAATTTAGCTTAATATGTCATCCAGGAGAGAACTAAGATAAGTTTTGGGCATTTTTGATAAAATAGGCCATTTTGGAGGTAATTTAGCTTAATATGTCATTTAGGAGCTAACTAAGCTAAGTATAGGTCATCGTTGATAAAATTGGCCATTTTGGAGCTAATTTAGCTTACGATGTCATTTAGGTGGAAACTTAGCTAAGTATCGGACTTTTTTGATAAAATAGACCATTTTGGAGCTATTTTAGCTTACTATGTCATTTAGGAGGAAACTAAGCTAACTATATCTCATTTAGAGCTAACATAGGTCAAAACAGGTCATTTAGGACCTAACTATAGTGATTATGCCATTTTGGGGCTAACTAAGCTAAGTATAGGGCATTTAATAGCTAAGCTAGGTACAGTAGGTCATTTTGGAGCTAGGTAAGCTTATTATGTCATTTATGAGAGAACTAAGCTAAGTATAAGGAATTTTTGTTAAAATAGGCCATTTTGGAGCTAATTTAGCTTACTATGTCATTTAGGAGCTAACTAAGCTAACTATATGTCATTTTTGATAAAATTGGCCATTTTGGTGCTAAATTAGCTTACGATGTCATTTAGGTGGAAACTAAGCTAAGTATAGGACTTTTTTGATGAAATAGGCCATTTTGAAGCTATTTTAGCTTACTATGTCCTTTAGGAGGAAACTAAGCTAACTATATGTCATTTTAGAGCTAACTTAGATAAAAAACATGTCATTTACAAGCTAATTATGATTATTATGCCATTTTGGAGCTAACTAAGCTAAGTATAGGGCATTTAATAGCTAAGTTAGGTACAATAGGTCATTTTGGAGCTAGGTAAGCTTATTATGTCATTTTGGAGAGAACTAAGCGAAGTATAGGGCATTTTAGACAAAATAGGCCATTTTGGAGCTAGTCTAGCTTACGATGTCATTTAGGAGGAAACTAAGCTAAGTATAGGACATTTTAGATTAAATAGCCCATTTTGGAGCTATTTTCTCTTACTATATCATTTAGGAGGAAACTAAGCTAAGTATATTACATTTTTGCTAAAATAGGACACTTTGGAACTAATTTAGCTTAGTATGTCATTTAGGAGGAAACTAAGCTAAGTATAGGACATTTTAGATTTAAAAGCCCATTCTGGAGCTATTTTCGCTTACTATGTTATTTTGGAGGAGACTAAGCAAAGTATAGGACTTTTTTATATAAAATATGCCATTTTGGAGCTAACTAAGCATAGTATAGGGCATTTTTGATAAAATGGGCCATTTTGGAGCTAATTTAGCTTACTATGTCATTTAGGAGGAAACTAAGCTAAGTATAGGACATTTTTGATAAAATAGGGCATTTTGGAGCTAATTTAGCTTACTATGTCATTTAGGTGGAAACCAAGCAAAGTATAGGACTTTTTTGATAAAATAGACATTTTCGGAGCTATTTTAGCTTACTATGTCATTTAGGAGGAAACTAAGCTAACTATATGTCATTTTAGAGCTAACTTTGGTAAAAACAGGTCATTTAGGAGCTAACCATGCTTATTATGACATTTTGGAGCTAACTAAGCTAAGTATATGGCATTTAAAAGCTAAGCTAGGTACAATAGGTTAGTTTGGAGCTAGGTAAGCTTATTATATTCATCCAGGAGAGAACTAAGATAAGTATTGGGCATTTTTGATAAAATAGGCCATTTTGGAGGTAATTTAGCTTAATATGTCATTTAGGAGCTAACTAAGGTAAGTATAGGTCATCGTTGATAAAATTGGCCATTTTGGAGCTAATTTAGCTTACGATGTCATTTAGGTGGAAACTTAGCTAAGTATCGGACTTTTTTGATAAAATAGACCATTTTGGAGCTATTTTAGCATACTATGTCATTTAGGAGGAACCTAAGCTAACTATATCTCATTTAGAGCTAACATAGGTCAAAATAGGTCATTTAGGACCTAACTATACTGATTATGCCATTTTGGGGCTAACTAAGCTAAGTATAGGGCATTTAATAGCTAAGCTAGGTACAGTAGGTCATTTTGGAGCTAGGTCAGCTTATTATGTCATTTATGAGAGAACAAGCTAAGTATAAGGCATTTTTGTTAAAATAGGCCATTTTTGAGCTAATTTAGCTTACTATGTCATTTAGGAGCTAGCTAAGCTAACTATATGTCATTTTTGATAAAATAGACCGTTTTGGAGCTAATTTAGCTTACTATGTCATTTAGGAGGATACTAAGCTAGGTCTTGGACTTTTTTGATAAAATAGGCCATTTTGGAGCTATTTTAGCTTACTATGTCATTTAGGAGGAAACTAAGCTAACTATATGTCATTTTAGAGCTAACTTAGATAAAAACATGTCATTTACAAGCTAACTATGCTTATTATGCCATTTTGGAGCTAACTAAGCTAAGTATAGGGCATTTAATAGCTAAGTTAGGTAGAATAAGTCATTTTGGAGCTAGGTAAGCTTATTATGTAATTTAGGAGAACTAAGCAAAGTATAGGGCATTTTAGATAAAATAGGCCATTTTGGAGCTAGTGTAGCTTACGATGTCATTTAGGAGGAAACTAAGCTAAGTATAGGATATTTTAGATTAAATAGCCCATTTTGGAGCTATTTTCGCTTACTATATCATTTAGGAGGAAACTAAGCTAAGTATAGGACATTTTTGATAAAATAGGACACTTTGGAACTAATTTAGCTTACTATGTCATTTAGGAGGAAACTAAGCTAAGTATAGGACATTTTAGATTTAAAAGCCCATTCTGGAGCTATTTTCGCTTACTATGTTATTTTGGAGGAGACTAAGCAAAGTATAGGACGGTTTTTTATAAAATATGCCATTTTGGAGCTAACTAAGCATAGTATAGGGCATTTTTGATAAAATGGGCCATTTTGGAGCTAATTTAGCTTACTATGTCATTTAGGAGGAAACTAAGCTAAGTATAGGACATTTTTGATAAAATAGGGCATTTTGGAGCTAATTTAGCTTACTATGTCATTTAGGTGGAAACTAAGCAAAGTATAGGACTTTTTTGATAAAATAGACATTTTCGGAGCTATTTTAGCTTACTATGTCATTTAGGAGGAAACTAAGCTAACTATATGTCATTTTAGAGCTAACTTTGGTAAAAACAGGTCATTTAGGAGCTAACCATGCTTATTATGCCATTTTGGAGCTAACTAAGCTAAGTATATGGCATTTAAAAGCTAAGCTAGGTACAATAGGTTAGTTTGGAGCTAGGTAAGCTTATTATATTCATCCAGGAGAGAACTAAGATAAGTATTGGGCATGTTTGATAAAATAGGACAATTTGGAGGTAATTTAGCTTAATATGTCATTTAGGAGCTAACTAAGCTAAGTATAGGTCATCGTTGATAAAATTGGCCATTTTGGAGCTAATTTAGCTTACGATGTCATTTAGGTGGAAACTTAGCTAAGTATCGGACTTTTTTGGTAAAATAGACCATTTTGGAGCTATTTTAGCATACTATGTCATTTAGGAGGAACCTAAGCTAACTATATCTCATTTAGAGCTAACATAGGTCAAAATAGGTCATTTAGGACCTAACTATACTAATTATGCCATTTTGCAGCTAATTATGCTAAGTATAGGGCATTTAATAGCTAAGCTAGGTACAGTAGGTCATTCTGGAGCTAGGTAAGCTTATTATGTCATTTATGAGAGAACTAAGCTAAGTATAAGGAATTTTTGTTAAAATAGGCCATTTTGGAGCTAATTTAGCTTACTATGTCATTTAGGAGCTAACTAAGCTAACTATATGTCATTTTTGGTAAAATTGGCCATTTTGGTGCTAAATTAGCTTACGATGTCATTTAGGTGGAAACTAAGCTAAGTATAGGACTTTTTTGATGAAATAGGCCATTTTGAAGCTATTTTAGCTTACTATGTCCTTTAGGAGGAAACTAAGCTAACTATATGTCATTTTAGAGCTAACTTAGATAAAAAACATGTCATTTACAAGCTAATTATGATTATTATGCCATTTTGGAGCTAACTAAGCTAAGTATAGGGCATTTAATAGCTAAGTTAGGTACAATAGGTCATTTTGGAGCTAGGTAAGCTTATTATGTCATTTAGGAGAGAACTAAGCGAAGTATAGGGCATTTTAGACAAAATAGGCCATTTTGGAGCTAGTCTACCTTACTATGTCATTTAGGAGGAAACTAAGCTTAGTATAGGACATTTGAGATTAAATAGCCCATTTTGGAGCTATTTTCGCTTACTATATCATTTAGGAGGAAACTAAGCTAAGTATAGGACATTTTTGATAAAATAGGACACTTTGGAACTAATTTAGCTTACTATGTCATTTAGGAGGAAACTAAGCTAAGTATAGGACATTTTAGATTTAAAAGCCCATTCTGGAGCTATTTTCGCTTACTATGTTATTTTGGAGGAGACTAAGCAAAGTATAGGACGGTTTTTTATAAAATATGCCATTTTGGAGCTAACTAAGCATAGTATAGGGCATTTTTGATAAAATGGGCCATTTTGGAGCTAATTTAGCTTACTATGTCATTTAGGAGGAAACTAAGCTAAGTATAGGACATTTTTGATAAAATAGGGCATTTTGGAGCTAATTTAGCTTACTATGTCATTTAGGTGGAAACTAAGCTAAGTATAGGACTTTTTTGATAAAATAGACATTTTCGGAGCTATTTTAGCTTACTATGTCATTTAGGAGGAAACTAAGCTAACTATATGTCATTTTAGAGCTAACTTTGGTAAAAACAGGTCATTTAGGAGCTAACCATGCTTATTATGCCATTTTGGAGCTAACTAAGCTAAGTATATGGCATTTAAAAGCTAAGCTAGGTACAATAGGTTATTTTGGAGCTAGGTAAGCTTATTATATTCATCTAGGAGAGAACTAAGATAAGTATTGGGCATTTTTGATAAAATAGGCCATTTTGGAGGTAATTTAGCTTAATATGTCATTTAGGAGCTAACTAAGCTAAGTATAGGTCATCGTTGATAAAATTGGCCATTTTGGAGCTAATTTAGCTTACGATGTCATTTAGGTGGAAACTTAGCGAAGTATCGGACTTTTTTGATAAAATAGACCATTTTGGAGCTATTTTAGCGTACTATGTCATTTAGGAGGAACCTAAGCTAACTATATCTCATTTAGAGCTAACATAGGTCAAAACAGGTCATTTAGGACCTAACTATACTAATTATGCCATTTTGCAGCGAACTATGCTAAGTATAGGGCATTTAATAGCTAAGCTAGGTACAGTAGGTCATTTTGGAGCTAGGTCAGCTTATTATGTCATTTAGGAGAGAACTAAGCTAAGTATAAGGAATTTTTGTTAAAATAGGCCATTTTGGAGCTAATTTAGCTTACTATGTCATTTAGGAGCTAACTAAGCTAACTATATGTCATTTTTGATAAAATTGGCCATTTTGGTGCTAAATTAGCTTACGATGTCATTTAGGTGGAAACTAAGCTAAGTATAGGACTTTTTTGATGAAATAGGCCATTTTGAAGCTATTTTAGCTTACTATGTCCTTTAGGAGGAAACTAAGCTAACTATATGTCATTTTAGAGCTAACTTAGATAAAAAACATGTCATTTACAAGCTAATTATGATTATTATGCCATTTTGGAGCTAACTAAGCTAAGTATAGGGCATTTAATAGCTAAGTTAGGTACAATAGGTCATTTTGGAGCTAGGTAAGCTTATTATGTCATTTAGGAGAGAACTAAGCGAAGTATAGGGCATTTTAGACAAAATAGGCCATTTTGGAGCTAGTCTAGCTTACGATGTCATTTAGGAGGAAACTAAGCTTAGTATAGGACATTTTAGATTAAATAGCCCATTTTGGAGCTATTTTCGCTTACTATATCATTTAGGAGGAAACTAAGCTAAGTGTAGGACATTTTGATAAAATAGGACACTTTGGAACTAATTTAGCTTACTATGTCATTTAGGAGGAAACTAAGCTAAGTATAGGACATTTTAGATTTAAAAGCCCATTCTGGAGCTATTTTCGCTTACTATGTTATCTTGGAGGAGACTAAGAAAAGTATAGGACGTTTTTTTATAAAATATGCCATTTTGGAGCTAACTAAGCATAGTATAGGGCATTTTTGATAAAATGGGCCATTTTGGAGCTAATTTAGCTTACTATGTCATTTAGGAGGAAACTAAGCAAAGTATAGGACATTTTTGATAAAATAGGGCATTTTGGAGCTAATTTAGCTTACTATGTCATTTAGGTGGAAACTAAGCAAAGTATAGGACTTTTTTGATAAAATAGACATTTTCGGAGCTATTTTAGCTTACTATGTCATTTAGGAGGAAACTAAGCTAACTATATGTCATTTTAGAGCTAACTTTGGTAAAAACAGGTCATTTAGGAGCTAACCATGCTTATTATGCCATTTTGGAGCTAACTAAGCTAAGTATACGGCATTTAAAAGCTAAGCTAGGTACAATAGGTTATTTTGGAGCTAGGTAAGCTTATTATATTCATCTAGGAGAGAACTAAGATAAGTATTGGGCATTTTTGATAAAATAGGCCATTTTGGAGGTAATTTAGCTTAATATGTCATTTAGGAGCTAACTAAGCTAAGTATAGGTCATCGTTGATAAAATTGGCCATTTTGGAGCTAATTTAGCTTACGATGTCATTTAGGTGGAAACTTAGCTAAGTATCGGACTTTTTTGATAAAATAGACCATTTTGGAGCTATTTTAGCTTACTATGTCATTTAGGAGGAAACTAAGCTAACTATATCTCATTTAGAGCTAACATAGGTCAAAACAGGTCATTTAGGACCTAACTATACTAATTATGCCATTTTGCAGCGAACTATGCTAAGTATAGGGCATTTAATAGCTAAGCTAGGTACAGTAGGTCATTCTGGAGCTAGGTAAGCTTATTATGTCATTTAGGAGAGAACTAAGCTAAGTATAAGGAATTTTTGTTAAAATAGGCCATTTTGGAGCTAATTTAGCTTACTATGTCATTTAGGAGCTAACTAAGCTAACTATATGTCATTTTTGATAAAATTGGCCATTTTGGTGCTAAATTAGCTTACGACGTCATTTAGGTGGAAACTAAGCTAAGTATAGGACTTTTTTGATGAAATAGGCCATTTTGAAGCTATTTTAGCTTACTATGTCCTTTAGGTGGAAACTAAGCTAACTATATGTCATTTTAGAGCTAACTTAGATAAAAAACATGTCATTTACAAGCTAATTATGATTATTATGCCATTTTGGAGCTAACTAAGCTAAGTATAGGGCATTTAATAGCTAAGTTAGGTACAATAGGTCATTTTGGAGCTAGGTAAGCTTATTATGTCATTAAGGAGAGAACTAAGCGAAGTATAGGGCATTTTAGACAAAATAGGCCATTTTGGAGCTAGTCTAGCTTACGATGTCATTTAGGAGGAAACTAAGCTTAGTATAGGACATTTTAGATTAAATAGCCCATTTTGGAGTTATTTTCTCTTACTATGTCATTTGCGAGGAAACGAAGCTAAGTATAGGGCTTTTTTATAAAATAGGTTATTTTGGAACTATTTTAGCTTACTATGTCATTTAGGAGCAAACTAAGCTAACTATTTGTGATTTAGAGCAAACTAAGCTTGGTATAGGGCATTTAATAGCTAAGCTAGGTACAATAGAGTATTTCGGAGCTAGGTAAGCGTATTATGTCATTTAGGAGAGAACTAAGCTAAGTATTGGGCATTTTTGATAAAATAGGCCATTTTGGAGCTAATTTAGCTTACTAGGTCATTTAGGAGGAAACTAAGCTAAGTGTAGGACTTTTTTGATAAAATAGCCCATTTTGGAGTTATTTAAACTTACTATGTAATTTAGGAGGAAAGTAAGCTAACTATATGTCATTCTAGAGCTAACTATACTAATTATGCCATTTTGGAGATAACTAAGCTAAGTATAGGGCATTTTTGATAAAATGGCCATTTTAGAGCTAATTTATCTTACTATGTCATTTAGGAGAAAACTAAGCTAAGTATAGGACATTTTTGATAAAATAGGCAACTTTGGAGCTAATTTAGCTTACTATGTCATTTAGGAGGAAACTAGGCTAAGTATATGATATTTTAGATCAAAAAGCCCATTCTGGAGCTATTTTCGCTTACTATGTCATTTTGGAGGAAACTAAGCTAACTATATGACCTTTTTTATAAAATATGCCATTTTGGAACTAACTAAGCTAAGTATAGGGCATTTTCGATATAATGGGCCATTTTGGAGCTAATTTAGCTTACTATGTCATTTAGGAGGAAACTAAGCTAAGTATAGGACATTTTTGATAAAATAGGGCATTTTGGAGCTAATTTAGCTTACTATGTCATTTAGGTGGAAACTAAGCAAAGTATAAGACTTTTTTGATAAAATAGACATTTTCGGAGCTATTTTACCTGACTATGTCATTTAGGAGGAAACTAAGCTAACTATATGTCATTTTAGAGCTAACTTTGGTAAAAACAGGTCATTTAGGAGCTAACCATGCTTATTATGCCATTTTGGAGCTAACTAATCTAAGTATATGGCATTTAAAAGCTAAGCTAGGTACAATAGGTTATTTTGGAGCTAGGTAAGCTTATTATATTCATCCAGGAGAGAACTAAGATAAGTATTGGGCATTTTTAATCAAATAGACCATTTTGGAGGTAATTTAGCTTAATATGTCATTTAGGAGCTAACTAAGCTAACTATATGTCATTTTTGATAAAATTGGCCATTTTGTTGCTAAATTAGCTTACGACGTCATTTAGGTGGAAACTAAGCTAAGTATAGGACTTTTTTGATGAAATAGGCCATTTTGAAGCTATTTTAGCTTACTATGTCCTTTAGGTGGAAACTAAGCTAACTATATGTCATTTTAGAGCTAACTTAGATAAAAAACATGTCATTTACAAGCTAATTATGATTATTATGCCATTTTGGAGCTAACTAAGCTAAGTATAGGGCATTTAATAGCTAAGTTAGGTACAATAGGTCATTTTGGAGCTAGGTAAGCTTATTATGTCATTAAGGAGAGAACTAAGCGAAGTATAGGGCATTTTAGACAAAATAGGCCATTTTGGAGCTAGTCTAGCTTACGATGTCATTTAGGAGGAAACTAAGCTTAGTATAGGATATTTTAGATTAAATAGCCCATTTTGGAGTTATTTTCTCTTACTATGTCATTTGCGAGGAAACGAAGCTAAGTATAGGGCTTTTTTATAAAATAGGTTATTTTGGAACTATTTTAGCTTACTATGTCATTTAGGAGCAAACTAAGCTAACTATTTGTGATTTAGAGCAAACTAAGCTTGGTATAGGGCATTTAATAGCTAAGCTAGGTACAATAGAGTATTTCGGAGCTAGGTAAGCGTATTATGTCATTTAGGAGAGAACTAAGCTAAGTATTGGGCATTTTTGATAAAATAGGCCATTTTGGAGCTAATTTAGCTTACTACGTCATTTAGGAGGAAACTAAGCTAAGTGTAGGACTTTTTTGATAAAATAGCCCATTTTGGAGTTATTTAAACTTACTATGTAATTTAGGAGGAAAGTAAGCTAACTATATGTCATTCTAGAGCTAACTATACTAATTATGCCATTTTGGAGATAACTAAGCTAAGTATAGGGCATTTTTGATAAAATGGCCATTTTGGAGCTAATTTATCTTACTATGTCATTTAGGAGAAAACTAAGCTAAGTATAGGACATTTTTGATAAAATAGGCAACTTTGGAGCTAATTTAGCTTACTATGTCATTTAGGAGGAAACTAAGCTAAGTATATGATATTTTAGATCAAAAAGCCCATTCTGGAGCTATTTTCGCTTACTATGTCATTTTGGAGGAAACTAAGCTAAGTATATGACTTTTTTTATAAAATATGCCATTTTGGAGCTAACTAAGCTAAGTATAGGGCATTTTTGATAAAATGGGCCATTTTGGAGCTAATTTAGCTTACTATGTCATTTAGGAGGAAACGAAGCTAAGTATAGGACATTTTTGATAAAATAGGGCAGTTTGGAGCTAATTTAGCTTACTATGTCATTTAGGTGGAAACTAAGCTAAGTATAGGACTTTTTTGATAAAATATACCTTTTTGGAGCTATTTTAGCTTACTATGTCATTTAGGAGGACACTAAGCTAACTATATGCCTTTTTAGAGCTAACTTTGGTAAAAACAGGTCATTTAGGAGCTAACCATGCTTATTATGCCATTTTGGAGCTAACTAAGCTATGTATAGGGCATTTAACAGCTAAGCTAGGTACAATAGGTTATTTTGGAGCTAGGTAAGGTTATTATATTCATCTAGGAGAGAACTAAGCTAAGTATAGGTCATCTTTGATAAAATTGGCCATTTTGGAGCTAGTTTAGCTTACAATGTCATTTAGGTGGAAAATAAGCTAAGTATAGGACTTTTTTGATAAAATAGACCATTTTGGAGCTATTTTAGCTTACTATGTCATTTAGGAGGAACTAAGCTAACTATATCTCATTTAGAGCTAACATAGGTCAAAACAGGTCATTTAGGACCTAACTATAGTAATTATGCCATTTTGGAGCTAACAACTAAGTATAGGGCATTTAATAGCTACGCTAGGTACAGTAGGTCATTTTGGAGCTAGGTAAGCTTATTATGTCATGTAGGAGAGAACTAAGCTAAGTATAAGGCATTTTTGTTAAAATTGGCAATTTTTGAGCTAATTTAGCTTACTATGTCATTTAGGAGCTAGCTAAGCTAACTATATGTCATTTTTGATAAAATAGACCGTTTTGGAGCTAATTTAGCTTACTATGTCATTTAGGAGGTTACTAAGCTATGTCTTGGACTTTTTTGATAAAATAGGCCATTTTGGAGCTATTTTAGCTTACTATGGCATTTAGGAGGAAACTAAGCTAACTATATGTCATTTTAGAGCAAACTTAGATAAAAACATGTCATTTACAAGCTAACTATGCTTACTATGCCATTTTGGAGCTAACTAAGCTAAGTATAGGGCATTTAATAGCTAAGTTAGGTACAATAAGTCATTTTGGAGCTAGGTAAGCTTATTATGTAATTTAGGAGAACTAAGCGAAGTATAGGGCATTTTAGATAAAATAGGCCATTTTGGAGATAGTGTAGCTTACGATGTCATTTAGGAGGAAACTAAGCTAAGTATAGGACATTTTAGATTAAATAGCCCATTTTGGAGCTATTTTCGCTTACTATGTCATTTGGGAGGAAACTAAGCTAAGTATAGGACTTTTTTATAAAATAGATTATTTTTGATTTATTTTAGCTTACTATGTCATTTAGGAGCAAACTAAGCTAACTATTTGTCCTTTTAGAGTTAACTAAGCTTGGTATAGGGCATTTAGTAGCTAAGCTAGGTACAATAGGTTATTTTGGAACTAGGTAAGCGTATTATGTCATTTAGGAGAGAACTAAGCTAAGTATTGGGCATTTTTGATAAAATAGGCCATTTTGGAGCTAATTTAGCTTACTACGTCATTTAGGAGGAAACTAAGCTAAGTGTAGGACTTTTTGATAAAATAGCCCATTTTGGAGCTATTTAAACTTACTATGTAATTTAGGAGGAAACTAAGCTAACTATATGTCATTCTAGAGCTAACTATACTAATAATGAAATTTTGGAGATAACTAAGCTAAGTATCGGGCATTTCAAAGCTAAGCTAGGTACAATAGGTTATTTTGGAGCTAGGTAAGCTTATTATATTCATCTTGGAGAGAACTAAGATAAGTATTGGGCATTTTTGCTAAAATAGGCCATTTTGGAGGTAATTTAGCTTAATATGTCATTTAGGAGCTAACTAAGCTAAGTATAGGTCATCTTTGATAAAATTGGCCATTTTGGAGCTAATTTAGCTTACAATGTCATTTAGGTGGAAACTAAGCTAAGTATCGGACTTTTTTGATAAAATAGACCATTTTGGAGCTATTTTAGCTTACTATGTCATTTAGGACGAAACTAAGCTGACTATATCTCATTTAGAGCTAACATAGGTCAAAACAGATCATTTAGGACCTAACTATAGTAATTATGCCATTTTGGAGCTAACTAAGCTAAGTATAGGGCATTTAATAGCTAAGCTAGGTACAGTAGGTCATTTTGGAGCTAGGTAAGCTTATTATGTCATTTAGGAGAGAACTAAGCTAAGTATATGGAATTTTTGTTAAAATAGGCCATTTTGGAGCTAATTTAGCTTTCTATGTTATTTAGGAGCTTACTAAGCTAACTATATGTCATTTTTGATAAAATTGGCCTTTTTGGTGCTAAATTAGCTGACGATGTCATTTCGATGGAAACTAAGCTAACTATATCTCATTTAGAGCTAACCTAGGTCAAAACAGGTCATTTAGGACCTAACTATACTAATTATGCCCGAGCTAACTAAGCTAAATATAGGGCATTTAATAGCTAAGCTAGGTACAGTAGGTCATTTTTGAGCTAGGTAAGCTTATTATGTCATTCAGGAGAGAACTAAGCTAAGTCTAAGGCATTTTTGTTAAAATAGGCCATTTTGGAGCTAATTTAGCTTACTATGTCATTTAGGAGCTAAATAAGCTAACTATATGTCATTTTTGGTAAAATAGACCGTTTTGGAGCTAATTTAGCTTACTATGTCATTTAGGAGGATACTAAGCTATGTCTAGGACTTTTTTGATAAAATAGGCCATTTTGGAGCTATTTTAGCTTACTATGTCATTTAGGAGGAAACTAAGCTAACTATATGTCATTTTAGAGCTAACTTAGATAAAAACATGTCATTTACAAGCTAACTATGCTTATTATGCCATTTTGGAGCTAACTAAGCTAAGTATAGGGCATTTAATAGCTAAGTTAGGTACAATAAATCATTTTGGAGCTAGGTAAGCTTATTATGTAATTTAGGAGAACTAAGCGAAGTGTAGGGCATTTTAGATAAAATAGGCCATTTTGGAGCTAGTGTAGCTTATGATGTCATTTAGGAGGAAACTAAGCTAAGTATAGGACATTTTAGATTAAATAGCCCATTTTGGAGCTATTTTCGCTTACTATGTCATTTGGGAGGAAACTAAGCTAAGTATAGGACTTGTTTATAAAATTGGTTATTTTTGATTTATTTTATCTTACTATGTCATTTAGGAGCAAACTAAGCTAACTATTTGTCCTTTTAGAGCTAACTAAGCTTGGTATAGGGCATTTAATAGCTAAGCTAGGTACAATAGGTTATTTTGGAGCTAGGTAAGCGTATTATGTCATTTAGGACAGAACTAAGCAAAGTATTGGGCATTTTTTATTAAATAGGCCATTTTGGAGCTAATTTAGCTTACTACGTCATTTAGGAGGAAACTAAGCTAAGTGTAGGACTTTTTTGATAAAATAGCCCATTTTGGATCTATTTAAACTTACTATGTAATTTAGTAGGAAACTAAGCTAACTATATGTCATTCTAGAGCTAACTATACTAATAATGACATTTTGGAGAAACTAAGCTAAGTATAGGGCATTTAAAATCTAAGCTAGGTACAATAGGTTATTTTGGAGCTAGGTAAGCTTATTATATTCATCTAGGAGAGAACTAAGACAAGTATTAGGCATTTTTGATAAAATAGGCCATTTTGGAGGTAATTTAGCTTAATATGTCATTTAGGAGCTAACTAAGCTAAGTATAGGTCATCTTTGATAAAATTGGCCATTTTGGAGCTAATTTAGCTTACGATGTCATTTAGGTGGAAACTAAGCTAACTATATCTCATTTAGAGGTAACATAGGTGAAAACAGGTCATTCAGGACCTAACTATACTAATTATGCCATTTTGGAGCTAACTATGCTAAGTATAGGGCATTTAATAGCTAAGCGAGGTACAGTAGGTCATTTTGGAGCTAGGTAAGCTTATTATGTCATTTGGGAGAGAAGTAAGCTAAGTATAAGAAATTTTTGTTAAAATAGGCCATTTCGGAGCTAATTTAGCTTATTATGTCATTTAGGAGCTAACTAAGCTAACTATATGTCATTTTTGATAAAATTGCCATTTTAGTGCTAAATTAGCTTACGATGACATTTAGGTGGAAATTAAGCTAACTATATCTCATTTAGAGCTAACATAGGTCAAAACAGGTCATTTAGGACCTAACTATACTAATTACGCCATTTTGGAGCTAACTAAGCTAAGTATAGGGCATTTAATAGCTAAGCTAGATACAGTAGGTCATTTTGGAGCTAGGTAAGCTTATTATGTCATGTAGGAGAGAACTACGCTAAGCATAGGACATTTTTGATAAAATAGGCCATTTTGGAGCTAATTTAGCTTACTATTTAATTTAGGAGGAAACTAAGCTAACTATATGTCATTCTAGAGCTAACTTTGGTAAAACAGGTCATTTTGGAGCTAACTATACTAATTATGCCATTTTGGAGCTAACTAAGCTAAGTATAGGGCATTTAATATCTAAGATAGGTACAATTCGTCATTTTGGAGCTAGGTAAGCTTATTATGTCATTTAGGAGGACACTAAGCTAAGTATAGGACATTTTTGATAAAATAGACCGTTTTGGAGCTAATTTAGCTTACTATGTCATTTAGGAGGAAACTAAGCTAACTATATGTTATTTTAGAGCTAACTTAGATAAAAACATGTCATTTACAAGCTAACTATGCTTATTATGCCATTTTGGAGCTAACTAAGCTAAGTATAGGGCATTTAATAGCTAAGTTAGGTACAATAAGTCATTTTGGAGCTAGGTAAGCTTATTATGTAATTTTGGAGAACTAAGCGAAGTATAGGGCATTTTAGATAAAATAGGCCATTTTGGAGCTAGTGTAGCTTACGATGTCATTTAGGAGGAAACTAAGCTAAGTATAGGACATTTTAGATTAAATAGCCCATTTTGGAGCTATTTTCGCTTACTATGTCATTTGGGAGGAAACTAAGCTAAGTATTGGACTTGTTTATAAAATAGGTTATTTTTGATCTATTTTAGCTTACTATGTCATTGAGGAGCAAACTAAGCTAACTATTTGTCCTTTTAGAGCTAACTAAGCTTGGTATAGGGCATTTAATAGCTAAGTTAGGTACAATAGGTTATTTTGGAGCTAGGTAAGCGTATTATGTCATTTAGGAGAGAACTGAGCTAATTTTTGGGCATTTTTGATTAAATAGGCCATTTTGGAGCTAATTTAGCTTACTACGTCATTTAGGAGGAAACTAAGCTAAGTGTAGGAGTTTTCTGATAAAATAGCCCATTTTGGAGCTATTTAAACTTACTATGTAATTTAGGAGGAAACTAAGCTAACTATATGTCATTCTAGAGCTAACTATACTAATAATGACATTTTGGAGATGACTAAGCTAAGTATAGGGCATTTAAAAGCTAAGCTAGGTACAATAGGTTATTTTGGAGCTAGGTAAGCTTATTATATTCATCTAGGAGAGAACTAAGATAAGTATTGGGCATTTTCTATAAAATAGGCCATTTTGGAGGTAATTTAGCTTAATATGTCATTTAGGAGCTAACTAACCTAAGTATAGGTCATCTTTAATAAAATTGGCCATTTTGGAGCTAACTTAGCTTACGATGTCATTTAGGTGGAAACTAAGCTAAGTATCGGACTTTTTTGATAAAATAGACCATTGTGGAGCTATTTTAGCTTACTATGTCATTTAGGAGGAAACTAAGCTAACTATATCTCATTTAGAGCTAACATAGGTCAAAACAGGTCATTTAGGACCTAACTATACTAATTATGCCATTTTGGAGCTAACTATGCTAAGTATATGGCATTTAATAGCTAAGCTAGGTACAGTATGTCATTTTGGAGCTAGGTAAGCTTATTATGTCATTTAGGAGAGAACTAAGCTAAGTATAAGGAATTTTTGTTAAAATAGGCCATTTTGGAGCTAATTTAGCTTACTATGTCATTTAGGAGCTAATAAAGCTAACTATATGTCATTTTTGATAAAATTGGCCATTTTGGTGCTAAATTAGCTTACGATGTCATTTAGGTGGAAACTAAGCTAACTATATCTCATTGAGAGCTAACCTAGGTCAAAACAGGTCATTTAGGACCTAACTATACTAATTATGCCATTTTGGAGCTAACTAAGCTAAGTATAGGGCATTTAATAGCTAAGCTAGGTATAGTAGGTCATTTTGGAGCTAGGTAAGCTTATTATGTCATGTTGGAGAGAACTAAGCTAAGTCTAAGGCATTTTTGTTAAAATAGGCCATTTTGGAGCGAATTTAGCTTACTATGTCATTTAGGAGCTAACTAAGCTAACTATATGTCATTTTTGGTAAAATAGACCGTTTTGGAGCTAATTTAGCTTACTATGTCATTTAGGAGGATACTAAGCTAAGTATAGGACTTTTTTGATAAAATAGGCCATTTTGGAGCTATTTTAGCTTACTATGTCATTTAGGAGGAAAGTAAGCTAACTATATGTCATTTCAGAGCTAACTTAGATAGAAACATGTCATTTACAAGCTAACTATGCTTATTATGCCATTTTGGAGCTAACTAAGCTAAGTATAGGGCATTTAATAGCTAAGTTAGGTACAATAGGTCATTTTGGAGCTAGGTAAGCTTATTATGTCATTTAGGAGAGAAGTAAGCTAAGTATAAGGAATTTTTGTTAAAATAGGCCATTTTGGAGCTAATTTAGCTTACTATGTCATTTAGGAGCTATCTAAGCTAACTATATGTCATTTTTGATAAAATTGGCCATTTTGGTGCTAAATTAGCTTACGATGTCATTTAGGTGGAAACTAAGCTAACTATATCTCATTTAGAGCTGACATAGGTCAAAACAGGTCATTTAGGACCTAACTATACTAATTATGCCATTTTGGAGCTAACTAAGCTAAGTATAGGGCATTTAATAGCTAAGCTAGGTACAGTAGGTCATTTTGGAGCTAGGTAAGCTTATTATGTCATGTAGGATAGAACTAAGCTAAGTATAAGGCATTTTTGTTAAAATAGGCCATTTTGAAGCTAATTTAGCTTAGTATGTCATTTAGGAGCTAAGTAAGCTAACTATATGTCATTTTCGATAAAATAGACTGTTTTGGAGCTAATTTAGCTTACTATGTCATTCAGGAGGATACTAAGCTATGTCTAGGACTTTTTTGATAAAATAGGCCATTTTGGAGCTATTTTAGCTTACTATGTCATTTAGGAGCAAACTAAGCTAACTATTTGTCCTTTTAGAGCTAACTAAGCTTGGTATAGGGCATTTAATAGCTAAGCTAGGTACAATAGGTAATTTTGGAGCTAGGTAAGCGTATTATGTAATTTAGGAGAGAACTTAGCTAAGTATTGGGCATTTTTGATTAAATATGCCATTTTGGAGCTAATTTAGCTTACTACGTCATTTAGGAGGAAACTAAGCTAAGTGTAGGACTTTTTTGATAAAATAGCCCATTCTAGAGCTATTTAAACTTACTATGTATTTAGGAGGAAACTAAGCTAACTATATGTCATTCTAGAGCTAACTATACTAATAATGACATTTTGGAGATAACTATGCTAAGTATAGGGCATTTAAAAGCTAAGCTAGGTACAATTGGTTATTTTGGATCTAGGTAAGCTTATTATATTCATCTAGGAGAGAACTAAGATAAGTATTGGGCATTTGTGATAAAATAGGCCATTTTGGAAGTAATTTAGCTTAATATGTCATTTAGGACCTAACTAAGCTAAGTATAGGTCATCTTTGATAAAATTGGTCATTTTGGAGCTAATTGAGCTTACGATGTCATTTAGGTGGAAACTAAGCTAAGTATCGGACTTTTTTGATAAAATAGACCATTTTGGAGCTATTTTAGCTTACTATGTCATTTAGGAGGAAACTAAGCTAACTATATCTCATTTAGAGCTAACATAGGTCAAAACAGGTCATTTAGGACCTAACTATACTAATTATGCCATTTTGGAGCTAACTATGCTAGTATAGGGCATTTAATAGCTAAGCTAGGTATAGTAGGTCATTTTGGAGCTAGGTAAGCTTATTATGTCATTTAGGAGAGAAGTAAGCTAAGTATAAGGAATTTTTGTTAAAATAGGCCATTTTGGAGCTAATTTAGCTTACTATGTCATTTAGGACCTAACTAAGCTACCTATATGTAATTTTTGATAAAATTGGCCATTTTGGTGCTAAATTAGCTTACGATGTCATTTAGGTGGAAAGTAAGCTAACTATATCTCATTTAGAGCTAACATAGGTCTAAACAGGTCATTTAGGACCTAACTATACTAATTATGCCATTTTGGAGCTAACTAAGCTAAGTATATGGCATTTAATAGCTAAGCTTGGTACAGTAGGTAATTTTGGAGCTAGGTAAGCGTATTATGTCATTCAGGAGAGAACTAAGCTAAGTCTAAGGCATTTTTGTTAAAATAGGCCATTTTGGAGCTAATTTAGCTTACTATGTCATTTAGGAGCTAACTAAGCTAACTATATGTCATTTTTGATAAAATAGACCGTTCTGGAGCTAATTTAGCTTACTATGTCATTTAGGAGGATACTAAGCTAAGTATAGGATTTTTTTGATAAAATAGGACATTTTGGAGCTATTTTAGCTTACTATGTCATTTAGGAGGTAACTAAGCTAACTATAGGTCATTTTAGAGCTAACTTAGATAAAAACATGTCATTTACAAGCTAACTATGCTTATTATGCCATTTTGGAGCTAACTAAGCTAAGTATAGGGCATTTAATAGCTAAGTTAGGTACAATAGGTCATTTTGGAGCTAGGTAAGCTTATTATGTCATTTAGGAGAGAACTAAGCGAAGTATAGGGCATTTTAGACAAAATAGGCCATTTTGGAGCTAGTCTAGCTTACGATGTCATTTAGGAGGAAACTAAGCTTAGTATAGGACATTTTAGATTAAATAGCCCGTTTTGGAGCTATTTTATGTTACTATGTCATTTGCGAGGAAACTAAGCCAAGTATAGGACTTTTTTATAAAATAGGTTGTTTTCGAACTATTTTAGCTTACTATCTCATTTAGGAGCAAACTAAGCAAACTATTTGTGATTTAGAGCTAACTAAGCTTGGTATAGGGCATTTAATAGCTAATCTTGGTACAATAGGTTATTTTGGAGCTAGGTAAGCGTATTATGTCATTTAGGAGAGAACTAAGCTAAGTATTGGGCATTTTTGATTAAATAGGCCATTTTGGAGCTGATTTAGCTTACTACGTCATTTAGGAGGAAACTAAGCTAAGTGTAGGACTTTTTTGATAAAATAGCCCATTTTGGAGCTATTTAAACTTACTATGTAATTTAGGAGGAAACTAAGCTAACTATATGTCATTCTAGAGCTAACTATACTAATAATGACATTTTGGAGAAAACTAAGCTAAGTATAGGGCATTTAAAAGCTAAGCTAGGTACAATAGGTTATTTTGGAGCTAGGTAAGCTTATTATATTCATCTAGGAGAGAACTAAGATAAGTATTGGGCATTTTTGATAAAATAGGCCATTTTGGAGGTAATTTAGCTTAATATGTCATTTAGGAGCTAACTAAGCTAAGTATAGGTCATCTTTGATAAAATTGGCTATTTTGGAACTAATTTAGCTTACGATGTCATTTAGGTGGAAACTAAGCTAAGTATCGGACTTTTTTGATAAAATAGCCCATTCTGGAGCTATTTAAACTTACTATGTATTTAGGAGGAAACTAAGCTAAGTGTAGGACTTTTTTGATAAAATAACCCATTCTGGAGCTATTTAAACTTACTATGTATTTAGGAGGAAACTAAGCTAACTATATGTCATTCTAGAGCTAACTATACTAATAATGACATTTTGGAGATAACTATGCTAAGTATAGGGCATTTAAAAGCTAAGCTAGGTACAATAGGTTATTTTGGATCTAGGTAAGCTTATTATATTCATCTAGGATTGAACTAAGATAAGTATTGGGCATTTGTGATAAAATAGGCCATTTTGGAGGTAATTTAGCTTAATATGTCATTTAGGACATAACTAAGCTAAGTATAGGTCATCTTTGATAAAATTGGCCATTTTGGAGCTAATTTAGCTTACGATGTCATTTAGGTGGAAACTAAGCTAAGTATCGGACTTTTTTGATAAAATAGACCATTTTGGAGATATTTTAGCTTACTATGTCATTTAGGAGGAAACTAAGCTAACTATATCTCATTTAGAGCTAACATAGGTCAAAACAGGTCATTTAGGACCTAACTATACTAATTATGCCATTTAATAGCTAAGCTTGGTACAGTAGGTAATTTTGGAGCTAGGTAAGCGTATTATGTCATTCAGGAGAGAACTAAGCTAAGTCTAAGGCATTTTTCTTAAAATAGGCCATTTTGGAGCTAATTTAACTTACTATGTCATTTAGGAGCTAACTAAGCTAACTATATGTCATTTTTGATAAAATAGACCGTTTTGGAGCTAATTTAGCTTACTATGTCATTTAGGAGGATACTAAGCTAAGTATAGGATTTTTTTGACAAAATAGGACATTTTGGAGCTATTTTAGCTTACTATGTCATTTAGGAGGAAACTAAGCTAACTATAGGTCATTTTAGAGCTAACTTAGATAAAAACATGTCATTTACAAGCTAACTATGCTTATTATGCCATTTTGGAGCTAACTAAGCTAAGTATAGGGCATTTAATAGCTACGTTAGGTACAATAGGTCATTTTGGAGCTAGGTAAGCTTATTATGTCATTTAGGGGAGAACTAAGCGAAGTATAGGGCATTTTAGACAAAATAGGCCATTTTGGAGCTAGTCTAGCTTACGATGTCATTTAGGAGGAAACTAAGCTTAGTATAGGACATTTTAGATTAAATAGCCCATTTTGGAGCTATTTTCTGTTACTATGTCATTTAGGAGGAAACTAAGCTAAGTATAGGACTTTTTTATAAAATAGCTTATTTTGGAACTATTTTAGCTTACTATCTCATTTAGGAGCAAACTAAGCAAACTATTTGTGATTTAGAGCTAACTAAGCTTGGTATAGGGCATTTAATAGCTAATCTAGGTACAATAGGTTATTTTGGAGCTAGGTAAGCGTATTATGTCATTTTGGAGAGAACTAAGCTAAGTATTGGGCATTTTTGATTAAATAGGCCATTTTGGAGCTGATTTAGCTTACTACGTCATTTAGGAGGAAACTAAGCTAACTATCTGTCATTCTAGAGATAACTATACTAATAATGACATTTTGGAGATAACTATGCTAAGTATAGGGCATTTAAAAGCTAAGCTAGGTACAATAGGTTATTTTGGAGCTAGGTAAGCTTATTATATTCATCTAGGAGAGAACTAAGATAAGTATTGGGCATTTGTGATAAAATAGGCCATTTTGGAGGTAATTTAGCTTAATATGTCATTTAGGACCTAACTAAGCTAAGTATAGGTCATTTTTGATAAAATTGGCCATTTTGGAGCTAATTTAGCTTACGAAGTCATTTAGGTGGAAACTAAGCTAAGTATCGAACTTTTTTGATAAAATAGACCATTTTGGAGCTATTTTAGCTTACTATGTCATTTAGGAGGAAACTAAGCTAACTATATCTCATTTAGAGCTAACATAGGTCAAAACAGGTCATTTAGGACCTAACTATACTAATTATGCCATTTTGGAGCTAACTATGTTAAGTATAGGGCATTTAATAGCTAAGCTAGGTACAATAGGTCATTTTGGTGCTAGGTAAGCTTATTATGTCATTTAGGAGAGAAGTAAGCTAAGTATAAGGAATTTTTGTTAAAATAGGCCATTTTGGAGCTAATTTAGCTTACTATGTCATTTAGGACCTAACTAAGCTACCTATATGTCATTTTTGATAAAATTGGCCATTTTGGTGCTAAATTAGCTTACGATGTCATTTAGGTGGAAACTAAGCTAACTATATCTCATTTAGAGCTAACATAGGTCAAAAGAGGTCATTTAGAACCTAACTATACTAATTATGCCATTTTGGAGCTAACTAAGCTAAGTATATGGCATTTAATAGCTAAGCTAGGTACAGTAGGTAATTTTGGAGCTAGGTAAGCGTATTATGTCATTCAGAAGAGAACTAAGCTAAGTCTAAGGCATTTTTGTTAAAATAGGCCATTTTGGAGCTAATTTAGCTTACTATGTCATTTAGGAGCTAACTAAGCTAACTATATGTCATTTTTGATAAAATAGACCGTTTTGGAGCTAATTTAGCTTACTATGTCATTTAGGAGGATACTAAGGTAAGTATAGGATTTTTTTGATAAAATAGGACATTTTGGAGCTATTTTAGCTTACTATGTCATTTAGGAGGAAACTAAGCTAACTATAGGTCATTTTAGAGCTAACTTAGATAAAAACATGTCATTTACAAGCTAACTATGCTTATTATGCCATTTTGGAGCTAACTAAGCTAAGTATAGGGCATTTAATAGCTAAGTTAGGTACAATAGGTCATTTTGGAGCTAGGTAAGCTTATTATGTCATTTAGGAGAGAACTAAGCGAAGTATAGGGCATTTTAGACAAAATAGGCCATTTTGGAGCTAGTCTAGCTTACGATGTTATTTAGGAGGAAACTAAGCTTAGTATAGGACATTTTAGATTAAGTAGCCCATTTTGGAGCTATTTTCTGTTACTATGTCATTTGCGAGGAAACTAAGCTAAGTATAGGACATTTTTATAAAATAGGTTATTTTCGAACTATTTTAGCTTACTATCTCATTTAGGAGCAAACTAAGCAAACTATTTGTGATTGAGAGCTAACTAAGCTTGGTATAGGGCATTTAATAGCTAATCTTGGTACAATTGGTTATTTTGGAGCTAGGTAAGCATATTATGTCATTTAGGAGAGAACTAAGCTAAGCATTGGGCATTTTTTGATTAAATAGGCCATTTTGGAGCTGATTTAGCTTACTACGTCATTTAGAAGGAAACTAAGCTAAGTGTAGGACTTTTTTGATAAAATAGCCCATTTTGGAGCTATTTAAACTTACTATGTAATTTAGGAGGAAACTAAGCTACCTATATGTCATTCTAGAGCTAACTATACTAATAATGACATTTTGGAGAAAACTAAACTAAGTATAGGGCATTTAAAAGCTAAGCTAGGTACAATAGGTTATTTTGGAGCTAGGTAAGCTTATTATATTCATCTAGGAGAGAACTAAGATAAGTATTGGGCATTTTTGATAAAATAGGCCATTTTGGAGGTAATTTAGCTTAATATGTCATTTAGGAGCTAACTAAGCTAAGTATAGGTCATCTTTGATAAAATTGGCCATTTTGGAGCTAATTTAGCTTACGATGTCATTTAGGTGGAAACTAAGCTAAGTATCGGACTTTTTTGATAAAATAGACCATTTTGTAGCTATTTTAGCTTACTATGTCATTTAGGAGGAAACTAAGCTAACTATATCTCATTGAGAGCTTACCTAGGTCAAAACAGGTCATTTAGGACCTGACTATACTAATTATGCCATTTTGGAGCTAACTAAGCTAAGTATAGGGCATTTCACAGCTAAGCTAGGTACAGTAGGTCATTTTGGAGCTAGGTAAGCTTATTATGTCACTCAGGAGAGAACTAAGCTAAGTCTAAGGCATTTTTGTTAAAATAGGCCATTTTGGAGCTAATTTAGCTTACTATGTCATTTAGGAGCTAACTAAGCTAACTATATGTCATTTTTGATAAAATAGACTGTTTCGGAGCTAATTTAGCTTACTATGTCATTTAGGAGGATACTAAGCTAAGTATATGACTTTTTTGATAAAATAGGCCATTTTGGAGCTATTTTAGCTTACTATGTCATGTAGGAGGAAACTAAGCTAACTATATGTCATTTTAGAGCTAACTTAGATAAAAAACTTGTCATTTACAAGCTAA
>JAAAWK010000399.1:0-35407 GCA_022496015.1 Hordeum marinum | reverse complement strand
AACTTTCAACCTCTTCAGAGTTCATTTGATGTGCTTTTAAATTTTAGGGTTATTTTGCTGAAAAAAATCAGTAAGTGCAAAAAAATAACAAATGAAGTCAGAAAGGGTTGAAAATTTATGATGTGGCTTTGAATGGTGCATTTTGAGTACACAAAAAGTATGGAGTTGAAATAAGTTAAAATATGAAATGCCATTGTAACAGGTGATTTTCATCCGAAACCGTGATACTTCGAAAGAGATTATCCATTTTGTACACGAAGGGCATCCAGTTTTTGCCGTAACCCTCGCAACTATTTATTGAATGATATGTGGGTGAAATGATGATACCATGCCAACTTTAAACGTTTTCAGAGTTCATTTGAAGTGCTTTTCAATTGCGGGGTTATTTGCTTATAATGCCAACTTTCAACCGTTTGAGAGTTCATTTGAAGTGTTTTTCAATTTGAGGATAATTTTGCTGAAAAATAAAAAATGAAGTCGGATGGGTTGAAAATATATGATGTGGCTTTGAATGGTGCATTTTGAACACACAAAAATTTTGGTGTTCAAATAAGTTAGAAAAATGAAATGCCTTTGTAACAGCCGAGTTTTTGTCCGAAACCCTGATACTTCGAAAGAGATTCTCCATTTTGTACACGAAGTGCATCCAGTTTTTGCCGTAACCCTCTCAACTTTTAATAACATGCTATGTGCGTGAAATGCTGATACCATGCCAACTTTCAACCTTTCAGAGTTCATTTCAAGTGCTTTTCAATTTCAAGGTTATTTTTCTGAAAAAATCAGTAACCGAATGAAAAATAGCAAATGAAGTCAGAAATGGTTGAAAATTTATGATGTGGATTTGAATGGTGCATTTTTAACACACAAGAAGTATGGAGTTCAAATACATTAAAAAAATGAAATGCCTTTGTAACAGGCCAGTTTTCTTCCGAAACCCTGATACTTCGAAAGAGTTTGGCAATTTTGTACACGAAGTGCATCTAGTTTTTGCCGTAACCATCGCAACTTTTTATAACCTGCTATGTGGGTGAAATTATGATACCATGCCCACTTTCAACCTTTTTAGGATTCATTTGATGTGCTTTTCAATTTCAGGGTTATTTTCCAGATACCATGCCAACTTTCAACATTTTCAAAGTTCATTTGAAGTGCTTTTAAATTTCAGGGTTATTTTAGTGGAAAAAAATCAGTAAGCGCATGAAAAATAGAAAATGAAGTCAGAAAGGGTTGAAAATTGATGATGTGGGTTTGAATGGTGCATTTTGCACACCCAAAAATTATGGTGTTCAAATAAGCTAAAAAAATGAAATGCCTTTGTAAGAGGCGAGTTTTCGTCCGAAACCCTGATACTTCGAAAGAGATTCTGCAATTAGTACACGAAGTGCATCCAGTTTTTGTCGTAACCCTCTGAACTATTTATAACATGCTATGTGGGTGAAATGATGATACCATGCCAACTTTCAACCTTTTCAGAGTTCATTTGAAGTGCTTTTAAATTTTAGGGTTATTTTGCTGAAGAAAATCAGTAAGTGCAGTAAAAATAACAAAAGAAGTCAGAAAGGGTTGAAAATTTATGATGTGGCTTTGAATGGTGCATTTTGAACACACAAAAAGTATGGAGTTGAAATTAGTTAAAAAATGAATTGCCTTTGTAACTGGTGATTTTCATCCGAAACCGTGATACTTCGAAAGAGATTATCCATTTTGTACACGAACTGCATCCAGTTTTTGCCGTAACCCTCTCAACTATTTATTACATGATATGTGGGTGAAATGATGATACCATGCCAACTTTAAACCTTTTCAGAGTTCATTTGAAGTGCTTGTCAATTTCGGGGTTATTTTGCTGATAATGCCAACTTTCAACCGTTTGAGAGTTCATTTGAAGTGTTTTTCAATTTGAGGGTTATTTTGCTGAAAAAAATAAAAAATGAAGTTGGATGGGTTCAACATATGATGTGGCTTTGAATGGTGCATTTTGAACAGACAAAAAGTTTGGTGTTCAAATAAGTTTAAAAAAATGAAATGCCTTTGTAACAGCGGAGATTTTTACGAAACCCTGATACTTCGAAAGAGATTCTCCATTTTGTACACGAAGTGCATCCAGTTTTTGCCGTAACCCTCTCACTTTTAATAACATGCTATGTGCGTGAAATGATGGATACCATGCCAACTTCAACCTTTCCTAGTTCATTTCAAGTGCTTTTCAATTTCAAGGTTATTTTTTGAAAAAATCAGTAACCGAATGAAAAATAGCAATGAAGTCAGAAATGGTGAAAATTTGTGATGTGGATTTGAAATGGTGCATTTTAACACACAAGAACTATGGAGTTCAATACGTTAAAAAATGAAATGCCTTTGTAACAGGCCAGTTTTTTCCGAAACCCTGATACTTCGAAGGAGTTTGGAAATTTTGTACACGAAGTGCATCTAGTTTTTGCCGTAACCATCACAAATTTTTATAACATGCTATGTCGGTGAAATTATGATACCATGCCAACTTTCAACCTTTTTAGGATTCATTTGATGTGCTTTTCAATTTCAGGGTTATTTTGCTGATACCATGCCACTTTCAACATTTTCAAAGTTCATTTGAAGTGCTTTTCAATTTCAGGGTTATTTTAGTGGGAAAAATCAGTACGCGCATGAAAAATAGAAAATGAAGTCAGAAAGGGTTGAAAATTGATAATGTGGCTTTGAATGGTGCATTTTGAGCACCCAAAATTTATGGTGTTCAAATAAGCTAAAAAAATGAAATGCCTTTGTAAGAGGCGAGTTTCCGTCCGAAACCCTGATACTTCGAAAGAGATTCTCCATTTAGTACACGAAGTACATACCATGCTATGTGGGTGAAATGATGATACCATGCCAACTTTCAACTTTTCAGATTCCATTGAAGTGCTTTCAATTTCAGTGTTATTTTTTGCTAAACAAATCAGTAAGGCATGAAAAATAGCAAATGAAGTCAGAAAGGATTGGAAATTTATGATGCAGCTTTGAATGGTGCATTTTGAACACACAAAAAGTATGGAGTTGAAATACGTTAAAAAAACGGAATGTCCTTGTAACAGGAAAGTTTTCGTGCGAAACCCTGATACTTCGAAAGAGATTATCGATTTTGTACACGAGGTGCATCCAAATTTTTCCTTAACCCTCTCAACATTTTATAACATGCTATGTGGCTGAAATGATGATACCATGCCAACTTTCAACCTTTTCAGAGTTCATTTGAAGTGCTTTTCAATTTCAGGGTTATTTTCGTGAAAAAATCAGTAAGTGCATGAAAATAGAAATGAAGTCAGAAAGGGTTTAAAATTGATTATGTGGCTTTGAATGGTGAATTTTGAACACACAAAAAGTATGAAGTTCAAATATGTTTTTGCCGTAACCCTCTCAACTTTTTTATAACATGCTATGTGTGTGAAATGATGATACCATGCCATCTTTCAACCTTTTCTGAGTTTATTTGAAGTGCTTTTCAATTTCAGGGATATTTTGCTGAAAACATTCGTAAGTGCATGAAAAATAGCAAATGAAGTCAGAAAGGGTTTAAAATTTATGATGTGGCTTTCAATGGTGCATTTTGAACACACAAAAACTATGGAGTTCAAATAAGTTAAAAATGATCTGCCTTTGTAACACGCGAGTCATCATCCGAAACCAAGATACCTCGAAAGAGATTGTCCATTTTGTACACGAAGTGCATCCAGTTTTTGTCGTAACCCTCTCAACTTCTTATATCATGCTATGTGGGTGAAATTATGATACCATGCCAACTTTCAACCTTTTCAGAGTTCATTTGAAGTGCTTTTCAATATCAGGGTTATTTTGCTGAAAAAATGAGTAAATGCATGAAAAATAGCAAATGTAGTCAGAAAGGGTTTCAAATTTATGATGTGGCTTTGAATGGTGCATTTTGAGTACACAAAAATAATGGAGTTGAAATATGTTAAAAAAAAGAAATGCCTTTGTAACAGGCAAGTTTTCGTGCGAAACCCTGATACTTCGAAAGAGATTATCCATTTTGTACACGAGGTGCATCCAGTTTTTTCCTTAACCCTCTCAACATTTTATAACATGCTATGTGGGTGAAATGATGATACCATGCCAACTTTCAACCTTTTCAGAGTTCATTTGAAGTGCTTTTCAATATAAGGGTTATATTGCTGAAAAAATTAGTAAGTGCATGAAAAATAGTAAATGAAGTCAGAAAGTGTTAAAAATTGATGATGTGGCCTTGAATGGTGAATTTTGAATACACAGAAAGTGTGGAGTTCAAATAAGTTAAAAAATGATATGCCTTTGTAACACGCAAGTTTTCGTCCGAAACCCTGATTCTTCGAAAGGGATTGCCCATTTTGTACACAAAGTGAATCCAGTTTTTAACGTAACCCTCTCAAGTTTTTCTAACATGCTATGTGGGTGAAATAATGATACCATACCAACTTGCAACCTTTTCAGAGTTCATTTAAGTGCTTTCCAATTTCAGGGTTATTTTTTGCTGAAAAAAAACTAAGTGCATGGAAAATAGCAAATGAAGTCAGAAAGGGTTTAAGATTGATGATGTGGCTTTGAACGGTGAATTTTGAACACACAAAAAGTATGGTGTTCAAATAAGTTAAAAAATGATATGCCTTTGTAACACGCGAGTTTTCGTCCGAAACCCTGATAATTGGAAAGAGATTGTCCATTTTGTACACGAAGTGCATCCAGTTTTTGTCGTAACCCTCTCAACTTTCTATAACATGCTATGTGGGTGAAATGATGATACCATGCCATGTTTAAACCTTTTCAAAGTAATTTTGAAGTGCTTTTCAATATCAGAGTTATTTTGCTGATACCATGCCAAGTTTGAACAATTACAGAGTTCAGTTGAAGTGCTTTTCAATTTCAGGGTTATTTTAGTGGAAAAAAAGCAGTAGCGCATGAAAAATAGAAAACGAAGTCAGAAAGGGTTGAAAATTGATGATGTGGCTTTGAATGGTGGCATTTTGAACACCCAAAATTTATGGTGTTCAAATAAGTTAAAAAAATAAAATGCCTTTGTAAGAGGCGAGTTTTCGTCCGAAACCCTGATACTTCGAAAGAGATTCTCCATTTAGTACACGAAGTGCATCCAGTTCTTGTCGTAACCCTCTGAACTATTTATAACATGCTATGTGGGTGAAATGATGATACCATTCCAACTTTCAACCTTTTCAGAGTTCATTTGAAGTGCTTTTAAATTTTAGGGTTATTTTGCTGGAAAAATCAGTAAGTGCAAGAAAAATAACAAATGAAGTCAGAAAGGGTTGAAAATTTATGATGTGGCTTTGAATGGTGCATTTTGAGCACACAAAAAGTATGGAGTTGAAATAAGTTAAAATATGAAATGCCATTGTAACAGGTGAGTTTTCATCCGAAACCGTGATACTTCGAAAGAGATTATCCATTTTGTACACGAAGTGCGTCCAGTTTTTGCCGTAACCCTCTCAACTATTTATTGAATGATATGTGGGTGAAATGATGATACCATGCAACTTTAAACCTTTTCAGAGTTCATTTGAAGTGCTTTTCAATTACGGGGTTATTTTACTTATAATGCCAACTTTCAACCGTTTTAGAGTTCATTTGAAGTGTTTTTCAATTTGAGGATAATTTTGCTGAAAAAAATAAAAAATGAAGTGGGATGGGTTTGAAAATATATGATGTGGCCTTGAATGGTGCATTTTGAACACACAATAAGTTTGGTGTTCAAATAAGTTAAAAAAATGAAATGCCTTTGTAACAGCCGAGTTTTTGTCCGAAACCCTGATATTTCGAAAGAAATTCTCCATTTTGTACAGGAAGTGCATCAAGTTTTTGCCGTAACCCTCTCAACTTTTAATAACATGCTATGTGCGTGAAATGATGATACCATGCCAACTTTCAACCTTTCAGAGTTCATTTCAAGTGCTTTTCAATTTCAAGGTTATTTTTCTGAAAAAATCAGTAACCGAATGAAAAATAGCAAATGAAGTCAGAAATGGTTGAAAATTTATGATGTGGATTTGAATGGTGCATTTTTAACACACAAGAAGTATGGAGTTGAAATAATTTAAAAATGAAATGCCTTTGTAACAGGCCAGTTTTCTTCCGAAACCCTGATACTTCGAAAAAGTTTCGCAATTTTGTACACGAAGTGCATCTAGTTTTTGCCGTAACCATCGCAACTTTTTATAACATGCTATGTGGGTGAAATTATGATACCATGCCCACTTTCAACCTTTTCAGGATTCATTTGATGTGCTTTTCAATTTCAGGGTTATTTTCCAGATACCATGCCAACTTTAAACATTTTCAAAGTTCATTTGAAGTGCTTTGCAATTTCAGGGTTATTTTAGTGGAAAAAAAGCAGTAAGCGCATGAAAAATAGAAAACGAAGTCAGAAAGGGTTGAAAATTGATGATGTGGCTTTGAATGGTGCATTTTGAACACCCAAAATTTATGGTGTTCAAATAAGTTAAAAAAATAAAATGCCTTTGTAAGAGGCGAGTTTTCGTCCAAAACCCTGATACTTCGAAAGAGATTCTCCATTTAGTACACGAAGTGCATCCAGTTTTTGTTGTAACCCTCTGAACTATTTATAACATACTATGTGGGTGAAATGATGATACCATGCCAACTTTCAACCTTTTCAGAGTTCATTTGAAGTTCTTTTAAATTTTAGGGTTATTTTGCTGAAAAAATCAGTAAGTGGAAGAAAATAACAAATGAAGTCAGAAAGGGTTGAAAATTTATGATGTGGCTTTGAATGGTGCATTTTGAGCACACAAAAAGTATGGAGTTGAAATAAGTGAAAATATGAAATGCCATTGTAACACGTGAGTTTTCATCCGAAACCGTGATACTTCGAAAGAGATTATCCATTTTGTACACGAAGTGCATCCAGTTCTTGTCGTAACCCTCTGAACTATTTATAACATGCTATGTGGGTGAAATGATGATACCATGCCAACTTTCAACCTTTTCAGAGTTCATTTGAAGTGGTTTTAAATTTTAGGGTTATTTTGCTGGAAAAAATCAGTAAGTGCAAGAAAAATAACAACTGAAGTTAGAAAGGGTTGAAAATTTATGATGTGGCTTTGAATGGTGCATTTTGAGCACACAAAAAGTATGGAGTTGAAATAAGTTAAAATATGAAATGCCATTGTAACGGGTGAGTTTTCATCCGAAACCGTGATACTTCGAAAGAGATTATCCATTTTGTACACGAAGTGCGTCCAGTTTTTGCCGTAACCCTCTCAACTATTTATTGAATGATATGTGGGTGAAATGATGATACCATGCAAACTTTAAACCTTTTCAGAGTTCATTTGAAGTGCTTTTCAATTACGGGGTTATTTTACTTATAATGCCAACTTTCAACCGTTTTAGAGTTCATTTGAAGTGTTTTTCAATTTGAGGATAATTTTGCTGAAAAAATAAAAAATGAAGTCGGATGGGTTGAAAATATATGATGTGGCTTTGAATGGTGCATTTTGAACACACAAAAATTTTGGTGTTCAAATAAGTTAAAAAAATGAAATGCCGTTGTAACAGCCGAGTTTTTGTCCGAAACCCTGATATTTCGAAAGAAATTCTCCATTTCGTACAGGAAGTGCATCAAGTTTTTGCCGTAACCCTCTCAACTTTTAATAACATGCTATGTGCGTGAAATGATGATACCATGCCAACTTTCAACCTTTCAGAGTTCATTTCAAGTACTTTTCAATTTCAAGGTTATTTTTCTGAAAAAATCAGTAACCGAATGAAAAATAGCAAATGAAGTGAGAAATGGTTGAAAATTTGTGATGTGGATTTGAATGGTGCATTTTTAACACACAAGAAGTATGGAGTTGAAATACTTTAAAAAATGAAATGCCTTTGTAACAGGCCAGTTTTCTTCCGAAACCCTGATACTTCGAAAGAGTTTGGCAATTTTGTACACGAAGTGCATCTAGTTTTTGCCGTAACCATCGCAACTTTTTATAACATGCTATGTGGGTGAAATTATGATACCATGCCCACTTTCAACCTTTTCAGGATTCATTTGATGTGCTTTTCAATTTCAGGGTTATTTTCCAGATACCATGCCAACTTTAAACATTTTCAAAGTTCATTTGAAGTGCTTTTCAATTTCAGGGTTATTTTAGTGGAAAAAAAAGCAGTAAGCGCATGAAAAATAGAAAATGAAGTCAGAAAGGGTTGAAAATTGATGATGTGGCTTTGAAAGGTGCATTTTGAACACCCAAAATTTATGGTGTTCAAATAAGTTAAAAAAATAAAATGCCTTTGTAAGAGGCGAGTTTTCGTCCGAAACCCTGATACTTCGAAAGAGATTCTCCATTTAGTACACGAAGTGCATCCAGTTTTTGTTGTAACCCTCTGAACTATTATAACATGCTATGTGGGTGAAATGATGATACCATGCCAACTTTCAACCTTTTCAGAGTTCATTTGAAGTGCTTTTAAATTTTAGGGTTATTTTGCCGAAAAAATCAGTAAGTGCAAGAAAAATAACAAATGAAGTCAGAAAGGGTTGAAAATTTATGATGTGGCTTTGAATGGTGCATTTTGAGCACACAAAAATTATGGAGTTGAAATAAGTGAAAATATGAAATGCCATTGTAACAGGTGAGTTTTCATCCGAAACCGTGATACTTCGAAAGAGATTATCCATTTTGTACACGAAGTGCATCCAGTTCTTGTCGTAACCCTCTGAACTATTTATAACATGCTATGTGGGTGAAATGATGATACCATGCCAACTTTCAACCTTTTCAGAGTTCATTTGAAGTGCTTTTAAATTTTAGGGTTATTTGCTGGAAAAAATCAGTAAGTGCAAGAAAAATAACAACTGAAGTTAGAAAGGGTTGAAAATTTATGATGTGGCTTTGAATGGTGCATTTTGAGCACACAAAAAGTATGGAGTTGAAATAAGTTAAAATATGAAATGCCATTGTAACAGGTGAGTTTTCATCCGAAACCGTGATACTTCGAAAGAGATTATCCATTTTGTACACGAAGTGCGTCCAGTTTTTGCCGTAACCCTCTCAACTATTTATTGAATGATATGTGGGTTAAATGATGATACAATTCAAACTTTAAACCTTTTCAGAGTTCATTTGAAGTGTTTTTCAATTACGGGGTTATTTTACTTATAATGCCAACTTTCAACCGTTTTAGAGTTCATTTGAAGTGTTTTTCAATTTGAGGATATTTTTGCTGAAAAAATAAAAAATGAAGTCGGATGGGTTGAAAATATATGATGTGGCTTTGAATGGTGCATTTTGAACACACAAAAATTTTGGTGTTCAAATAAGTTAAAAAAATGAAATGCCTTTGTAACAGCCGAGTTTTTGTCCAAAACGCTGATATTTCGAAAGAAATTCCCCATTTTGTACAGGAAGTGCATCAAGTTTTTGCCGTAACCCTCTCAACTTTTAATAACATGCTATGTGCGTGAAATGATGATACCATGCCAACTTTCAACCTTTCAGAGTTCATTTCAAGTGCTTTTCAATTTCAAGGTTATTTTTCTGAAAAAATCAGTAACCGAATGAAAAATAGCAAATGAAGTCAGAAATGGTTTAAAATTTATGATGTGGATTTGAATGGTGCATTTTTAACACACAAGAAGTATGGAGTTGAAATACTTTAAAAATGAAATGCCTTTGTAACAGGCCAGTTTTCTTCCGAAACCCTGATACTTCGAAAGAGTTTGGCAATTTTGTACACGAAGTGCATCTAGTTTTTGCCGTAACCATCGCAACTTTTTATAACATGCTATGTGGGTGAAATTATGATACCATGCCCAGTTTCAACCTTTTCAGGATTCATTTGATGTGCTTTTCAATTTCAGGGTTATTTTCTAGATACCATGCCAACTTTAAACATTTTCAAAGTTCATTTGAAGTGACTTTTCAATTTCAGGGTTATTTTAGTAGAAAAAAAGCAGTAAGCGCATGAAAAATAGAAAATGAAGTCAGAAAGGGTTGAAAATTGATGATGTGGCTTTGAAAGGTGCATTTTGAACACCCAAAATTTATGGTGTTCAAATAAGTTAAAAAAATAAAATGCCTTTGTAAGAGGCGAGTTTTCGTCCGAAACCCTCATACTTCGAAAGAGATTCTCCATTTAGTACACGAAGTGCATCCAGTTTTTGTTGTAACCCTCTGAACTATTTATAACATGCTATGTGGGTGAAATGATGATACCATGCCAACTTTCAACCTTTTCAGAGTTCATTTGAAGTGCTTTTAAATTTTAGGGTTATTTTGCCGAAAAAATCAGTAAGTGCAAGAAAAATAACAAATGAAGTCAGAAAGGGTTGAAAATTTATGATGTGGCTTTGAATGGTGCATTTTGAGCACACAAAAAGTATGGAGTTGAATAAGTGAAAATATGAAATGCCATTGTAATAGGTGAGTTTTCATCCGAAACCGTGATACTTCGAAAGAGATTATCCATTTTGTACACGAAGTGCATCCAGTTCTTGTCGTAACCCTCTGAACTATTTATAACATGCTATGTGGGTGAAATGATGATACCATGCCAACTTTCAACCTTTTCAGAGTTCATTTGAAGTGCTTTTAAATTTTAGGGTTATTTTGCTGGAAAAAATCAGTAAGTGCAAGAAAAATAACAACTGAAGTTAGAAAGGGTTGAAAATTTATGATGTGGCTTTGAATGGTGCATTTTGAGCACACAAAAAGTATGGAGTTGAAATAAGTTAAAATATGAAATGCCATTGTAACGGGTGAGTTTTCATCCGAAACCGTGATACTTCGAAAGAGATTATCCATTTTGTACACGAAGTGCGTCCAGTTTTTGCCGTAACCCTCTCAACTATTTATTGAATGATATGTGGGTTAAATGATGATACAATTCAAACTTTAAACCTTTTCAGAGTTCATTTGAAGTGCTTTTCAATTACGGGGTTATTTTACTTATAATGCCAACTTTCAACCGTTTTAGAGTTCATTTGAAGTGTTTTTCAATTTGAGGATGATTTTGCTGAAAAAAATAAAAAATGAAGTCGGATGGGTTGAAAATATATGATGTGGCTTTGAATGGTGCATTTTGAACACACAAAAATTTTGGTGTTCAAATAAGTTAAAAAAATGAAATGCCTTTGTAACAGCCGAGTTTTTGTCCAAAACGCTGATATTTCGAAAGAAATTCTCCATTTTGTACAGGAAGTGCATCAAGTTTTTGCCGTAACCCTCTCAACTTTTAATAACATGCTATGTGCGTGAGATGATGATACCATGCCAACTTTCAACCTTTCAGAGTTCATTTCAAGTGCTTTTCAATTTCAAGGTTATTTTTCTGAAAAAATCAGTAACCGAATGAAAAATAGCAAATGAAGTGAGAAATGGTTGAAAATTTATGATGTGGATTTGAATGGTGCATTTTTAACACACAAGAAGTATGGAGTTGAAATACTTTAAAAAATGAAATGCCTTTGTAACAGGCCAGTTTTCTTCCGAAACCCTGATACTTCGAAAGAGTTTGGCAATTCTGTACACGAAGTGCATCTAGTTCTTGCCGTAACCATCGCAACTTTTTATAACATGCTATGTGGGTGAAATTATTATACCATGCCCAGTTTCAACCTTTTCAGGATTCATTTGATGTGCTTTTCAATTTTAGGGTTATTTTCTAGATACCATGCCAACTTTAAACATTTTCAAAGTTAATTTGAAGTGCTTTTCAATTTCAGGGTTATTTTAGTAGAAAAAAAGCAGTAAGCGCATGAAAAATAGAAAATGAAGTCAGAAAGGGTTGAAAATTGATGATGTGGCTTTGAAAGGTGCATTTTGAACACCCAAAATTTATGGTGTTCAAATAAGTTAAAAAAATAAAATGCCTTTGTAAGAGGCGAGTTTTCGTCCGAAACCCTGATACTTCGAAAGAGATTCTCCATTTAGTACACGAAGTGCATCCAGTTTTTGTTGTAACCCTCTGAACTATTTATAACATGCTATGTGGGTGAAATGATGATACCATGCCAACTTTCAACCTTTTCAGAGTTCATTTGAAGTGCTTTTAAATTTTAGGGTTATTTTGCTGAAAAAATCATTAAGTGCAAGAAAAATAACAAATGAAGTCAGAAAGGGTTGAAAATTTATGATGTGGCTTTGAATGGTGCATTTTGAGCACACAAAAAGTATGGAGTTGAAATAAGTGAAAATATGAAATGCCATTGTAACAGGTGAGTTTTCATCCGAAACCGTGATACTTCGAAAGAGATTATCCATTTTGTACACGAAGTGCATCTAGTTCTTGTCGTAACCCTCTGAACTATTTATAACATGCTATGTGGGTGAAATGATGATACCATGCCAACTTTCAACCTTTTCAGAGTTCATTTGAAGTGCTTTTAAATTTTAGGGTTATATTGCTGGAAAAAATCAGTAAGTGCAAGAAAAATAACAACTGAAGTTAGAAAGGGTTGAAAATTTATGATGTGGCTTTGAATGGTGCATTTTGAGCACACAAAAAGTATGGAGTTGAAATAAGTTAAAATATGAAATGCCATTGTAACGGGTGAGTTTTCATCCGAAACCGTGATACTTCGAAAGAGATTATCCATTTTGTACACGAAGTGCATCCAGTTTTTGTCGTAACCCTCTCAACTATTTATTGAATGATATGTGGGTGAAATGATGATACCATGCAAACTTTAAACCTTTTCAGAGTTCATTTGAAGTGCTTTTCAATTACGGGGTTATTTTACTTATAATGCCAACTTTCAACCGTTTTAGAGTTCATTTGAAGTGTTTTTCAATTTGAGGATAATTTTGCTGAAAAATATAAAAAATGAAGTCGGATGGGTTGAAAATATATGATGTGGCTTTGAATGGTGCATTTTGAACACACAAAAATTTTGGTGTTCAAATAAGTTAACAAAATGAAATGCCTTTGTAACAGCTGAGTTTTTGTCCGAAACCCTGATATTTCGAAAGAAATTCTCCATTTTGTACAGGAAGTGCATCAAGTTTTTGCCGTAACCCTCTCAACTTTTAATAACATGCTATGTGCGTGAAATGATGATACCATGCCAACTTTCCACCTTTCGGAGTTCATTTCAATTGCTTTTCAATTTCAAGGTTATTTTTCTGAAAAAATCAGTAACCGAATGAAAAATAGCAAATGAAGTCAGAAATGGTTGAAAATTTATGATGTGGATTTGAATGGTGCATTTTTAACACACAAGAAGTATGGAGTTGAAATACGTTAAAAAAATGAAATGCCTTTGTAACAGGCCAGTTTTCTTCCGAAACCCTGATACTCCGAAAGAGTTTGGCAATTTTGTACACGAAGTGCATCTAGTTTTTGCCGTAACCATCGCAACTTTTTATAACATGCTATGTGGGTGAAATTATGTTACCATGCCAACTTTCAACCTTTTCAAAGTACTTTTGAAGTGCTTTTCACTTTCAAGGTTATTTTGCTGATACCGTGCCAACTTTCAAAATTTTCAGAGTCCATTTGAAGTGCTTTTCAATTTCAGGGTTATTTTAGTGGAAACAAATCAGTAAGCGCATGAAAAATAGAAAATGAAGTCAGAAAGGGTTGAAAATTGATGATGTGGCTTTGAATGGTGCATTTTGAACACCGAAAATTTATGGTGTTCAAATAAGTTAAAAAAATGAAATGCCTTTGTAAGAGGCGAGTTTTCATCCGAAACCCTGATACTTCGAAAGAGATTCTCCATTTAGTACACGAAGTGCATCCAGTTTTTGTCGTAACCCTCTGAACTATTTATAACATGCTATGTGGGTGAAATGATGACACCATGCCAACTTTCAACCTTTTCAGAGTTCATTTGAAGTGCTTTTAAATTTTAGGGTTATTTTGCTGAAAAAAATCAGTAAGTGAAAGAAAAATAACAAATGAAGTCAGAAAGGGTTGAAAATTTATGATGTGGCTTTGAATGGTGCATTTTGAGTACACAAAAAGTATGGAGTTGAAATAAGTTAAAATATGAAATGCCATTGTAACAGGTGAGTTTTCATCCGAAACCGTGACACTTCGAAAGAGATTATCCATTTTGTACACGAAGGGCATCCAGTTTTTGCCGTAACCCTCGCAACTATTTATTGAATGATATGTGGGTGAAATGATGATACCATGCCAACTTTAAACGTTTTCAGAGTTCATTTGAAGTGCTTTTCAATTACGGGGTTATTTTGCTTATAATGCCAACTTTCAACCGTTTGAGAGTTCATTTGAAGTGTTTTTCAATTTGAGGATAATTTTGCTGAAAAAATAAAAAATGAAGTCGGATGGGTTGAAAATATATGATGTGGCTTTGAATGGTGCATTTTGAACACACAAAAATTTTGGTGTTCAAATAAGTTAAAAAAATGAAATGCCTTTGTAACAGCCGAGTTTTTGTCCGAAACCCTGATACTTCGAAAGAGATTCTCCATTTTGTACACGAAGTGCATCCAGTTTTTGCCGTAACCCTCTCAACTTTTAATAACATGCTATGTGCGTGAAATGCTGATACCATGCCAACTTTCAACCTTTCAGAGTTCATTTCAAGTGCTTTTCAATTTCAAGGTTATTTTTCTGAAAAAATCAGTAACCGAATGAAAAATAGCAAATGAAGTCAGAAATGGTTGAAAATTTATGATGTGGATTTGAATGGTGCATTTTTAACACACAAGAAGTATGGAGTTCAAATACGTTAAAAAAATGAAATGCCTTTGTAACAGGCCAGTTTTCTTCCGAAACCCTGATACTTTGAAAGAGTTTGGCAATTTTGTACACGAAGTGCATCTAGTTTTTGCCGTAACCATCGCAACTTTTTATAACCTGCTATGTGGGTGAAATTATGATACCATGCCCACTTTCAACCTTTTTAGGATTCATTTGATGTGCTTTTCAATTTCAGGGTTATTTTCCAGATACCATGCCAACTTTCAACATTTTCAAAGTTCATTTGAAGTGCTTTTAAATTTCAGGGTTATTTTAGTGGAAAAAAATCAGTAAGCGCATGAAAAATAGAAAATGAAGTCAGAAAGGGTTGAAAATTGATGATGTGGGTTTGAATGGTGCATTTTGCACACCCAAAAATTATGGTGTTCAAATAAGCTATAAAAATGAAATGCCTTTGTAAGAGGCGAGTTTTCGTCCGAAACCCTGATACTTCGAAAGAGATTCTGCAATTAGTACACGAAGTGCATCCAGTTTTTGTCGTAACCCTCTGAACTATTTATAACATGCTATGTGGGTGAAATGATGATACCATGCCAACTTTCAACCTTTTCAGAGTTCATTTGAAGTGCTTTTAAATTTTAGGGTTATTTTGCTGAAGAAAATCAGTAAGTGCAGTAAAAATAACAAAAGAAGTCAGAAAGGGTTGAAAATTTATGATGTGGCTTTGAATGGTGCATTTTGAACACACAAAAAGTATGGAGTTGAAATTAGTTAAAAAATGAATTGCCTTTGTAACTGGTGATTTTCATCCGAAACCTTGATACTTCGAAAGAGATTATCCATTTTGTACACGAACTGCATCCAGTTTTTGCCGTAACCCTCTCAACTATTTATTACATGATATGTGGGTGAAATAATGATACCATGCCAACTTTAAACCTTTTCAGAGTTCATTTGAAGTGCTTTTCAATTTCGGGGTTATTTTGCTGATAATGCCAACTTTCAACCGTTTGAGAGTTCATTTGAAGTGTTTTTCAATTTGAGGGTTATTTTGCTGAAAAAAATAAAAAATGAAGTTGGATGGGTTGAAAATATATGATGTGGCTTTGAATGGTGCATTTTGAACAGACAAAAAGTTTGGTGTTCAAATAAGTTTAAAAAAATGAAATGCCTTTGTCACAGCGGAGATTTTTTACGAAACCCTGATACTTCGAAAGAGATTCTCCATTTTGTACACGAAGTGCATCCAGTTTTTGCCGTAACCCTCTCAACTTTTAATAACATGCTATGTGCGTGAAATGATGATACCATGCCAACTTTCAACCTTTCATAGTTCATTTCAAGTGCTTTTCAATTTCAAGGTTATTTTTCTGAAAAAATCAGTAACCGAATGAAAAATAGCAAATGAAGTCAGAAATGGTTGAAAATTTGTGATGTGGATTTGAATGGTGCATTTTTAGCACACAAGAACTATGGAGTTCAAATACGTTAAAAAATGAAATGCCTTTGTAACAGGCCAGTTTTTTCCGAAACCCTGATACTTCGAAGGAGTTTGGAAATTTTGTACACGAAGTGCATCTAGTTTTTGCCGTAACCATCACAAATTTTTATAACATGCTATGTCGGTGAAATTATGATACCATGCCAACTTTCAACCTTTTTAGGATTCATTTGATGTGCTTTTCAATTTCAGGGTTATTTTGCTGATACCATGCCAACTTTCAACATTTTCAAAGTTCATTTGAAGTGCTTTTCAATTTCAGGGTTATTTTAGTGGGAAAAATCAGTACGCGCATGAAAAATAGAAAATGAAGTCAGAAAGGGTTGAAAATTGATAATGTGGCTTCGAATGGTGCATTTTGAACACCCAAATTTATGGTGTTCAAATAAGCTAAAAAAATGAAATGCCTTTGTAAGAGGCGAGTTTTCGTCCGAAACCCTGATACTTCGAAAGAGATTCTCCATTTAGTACACGAAGTACATACCATGCTATGTGGGTGAAATGATGATACCATGCCAACTTTCAACTTTTTCAGATTCCATTGAAGTGCTTTTCAATTTCAGTGTTATTTTTTGCTAAACAAATCAGTAAGGGCATGAAAAATAGCAAATGAAGTCAGAAAGGATTGAAAATTTATGATGCAGCTTTGAATGGTGCATTTTGAACACACAAAAAGTATGGAGTTGAAATACGTTAAAAAAACGGAATGTCCTTGTAACAGGAAAGTTTTCGTGCGAAACCCTGATACTTCGAAAGAGATTATCGATTTTGTACACGAGGTGCATCCAAATTTTTCCTTAACGCTCTCAACATTTTATAACATGCTATGTGGCTGAAATGATGATACCATGCCAACTTTCAGAGTTCATTTGAAGTGCTTTTCATTTTCAGGGTTATTTTCGTGAAAAAATCAGTAAGTGCATGAAAAATAGAAATGAAGTCAGAAAGGGTTTAAAATTGATTATGTGGCTTTGAATGGTGAATTTTGAACACACAAAAAGTATGAAGTTCAAATATGTTTTTGCCGTAACCCTCTCAACTTTTTATAACATGCTATGTGTGTGAAATGATGATACCATGCCATCTTTCAACCTTTTCAGAGTTTATTTGAAGTGCTTTTCAATTTCAGGGATATTTTGCTGAAAACATTCGTAAGTGCATGAAAAATAGCAAATGAAGTCAGAAAGGGTTTAAAATTTATGATGTGGCTTTCAATGGTGCATTTTGAACACACAAAAACTATGGAGTTCAAATAAGTTAAAAAATGATCTGCCTTTGTAACACGCGAGTCATCATCCGAAACCCAGATACCTCGAAAGAGATTGTCCATTTTGTACACGAAGTGCATCCAGT
Organism: Hordeum marinum; assembly: GCA_022496015.1. Lineage (NCBI taxonomy): Eukaryota > Viridiplantae > Streptophyta > Magnoliopsida > Poales > Poaceae > Hordeum > Hordeum marinum. The sequence continues at coordinate 17,880 of JAAAWK010000399.1, read as the reverse complement.
TTTTGTCGTAACCCTCTCAACTTCTTATATCATGCTATGTTGGTGAAATTATGATACCATGCCAACTTTCAACCTTTTCAGAGTTCATTTGAAGTGCGTTTCAATATCAGGGTTATTTTGCTGAAAAAATGAGTAAATGCATGAAAAATAGCAAATGTAGTCAGAAAGGGTTTCAAATTTATGATGTGGCTTTGAATGGTGCATTTTGAGTACACAAAAATAATGGAGTTGAAATATGTTAAAAAAAAGAAATGCCTTTGTAACAGGCAAGTTTTCGTGCGAAACCCTGATACTTTGAAAGAGATTATCCATTTTGTACACGAGGTGCATCCAGTTTTTTCCTTAACCCTCTCAACATTTTATAACATGCTATGTGGGTGAAATGATGATACCATGCCAACTTTCAACCTTTTCAGAGTTCATTTGAAGTGCTTTTCAATATAAGGGTTATATTGCTGAAAAAATTAGTAAGTGCATGAAAAATAGTAAATGAAGTCAGAAAGTGTTAAAAATTGATGATGTGGCCTTGAATGGTGAATTTTGAATACACAGAAAGTGTGGAGTTCAAATAAGTTAAAAAAATGATATGCCTTTGTAACACGCAAGTTTTCGTCCGAAACCCTGATTCTTCGAAAGGGATTGCCCATTTTGTACACAAAGTGAATCCAGTTTTTAACGTAACCCTCTCAAGTTTTTCTAACATGCTATGTGGGTGAAATAATGATACCATACCAACTTGCAACCTTTTCAGAGTTCATTTAAGTGCTTTCCAATTTCAGGGTTATTTTTTGCTGAAAAAAAACTAAGTGCATGGAAAATAGCAAATGAAGTCAGAAAGGGTTTAAGATTGATGATGTGGCTTTGAACGGTGAATTTTGAACACACAAAAAGTATGGTGTTCAAATAAGTTAAAAAATTATATGCCTTTGTAACACGCGAGTTTTCGTCCGAAACCCTGATAATTGGAAAGAGATTGTCCATTTTGTACACGAAGTGCATCCAGTTTTTGTCGTAACCCTCTCAACTTTCTATAACATGCTATGTGGGTGAAATGATGATACCATGCCATGTTTAAACCTTTTCAAAGTAATTTTGAATTGCTTTTCAATATCAGAGTTATTTTGCTGATACCATGCCAAGTTTGAACAATTACAGAGTTCAGTTGAAGTGCTTTTCAATTTCAGGGTTATTTTAGTGGAAAAAAATCAGTAAGCGCATGAAAAATAGAAAATGAAGTCAGAAAGGGTTGAAAATTGATGATGTGGCTTTGAATGGTGCATTTTGAACACCCAAAATTTATGGTGTTCAAATAAGTTAAAAAAATGAAATGCCTTTGTAAGAGGCGAGTTTTCGTCCGAAACCCTGATACTTCGAAAGAGATTCTCCATTTAGTACACGAAGTGCATCCAGTTTTTGTCGTACCCCTCTGAACTATTTATAACATGCTATGTGGGTGAAATGATGATACCATGCCAACTTTCAACCTTTTCAGAGTTCATTTGAAGTGCATTTAAATTTTAGGGTTGTTTTACTGAAAAAAATCAGTAAATGAAAGAAAAATAAGAAATGAAGTCAGAAAGGGTTGAAAATTGATGATGTGGCTTTGAATGGTGCATTTTGAACACACAAAAACTATGGAGTTGAAATAAGTTAAAAAATGAAATGCCTTTGTAACAGGTGAGTTTTCATCCGAAACCGTGATACTTCGAAAGAGATTATGCATTTTGTACACGAAGTGCATCCAGTTTTTGCCGTAACCCTCTCAACTATTTATTACATGATATGTGGGTGAAATGATGATACCATGCCAACTTTAAACCTTTTCAGAGTTCATTTGAAGTGCTTTTCAATTTCAGGGTTGTTTTGCTAATAATGCCAACTTTTAACCGTTTGAGAGTTCATTTGAAGTGTTTTTCTATTTGGGGGTTATTTTGCTGGAAAAAAATAAAAACTGAAGTCGGATGGGTTGAAAATATATGATGTGGCTTTGAATGGTGTATTTTGAACACACAAACACTTTGGTGTTCAAATAAGTTAAAAAATGAAATGCCTTTGTAACAACCGAGTTTTTGTCCGAAACCCTGATACTTCGAAAGAGATTCTCCATTTTGTACACGAAGTGCAGCCAGTTTTTGCCGTAACCCTCTCAACTTTTTATAACATGCTATGTGCGTGAAATGATGATACCATGCCAACTTTCAACCTTTTCAGAGTTCATTTCAAGTGCTTTTCAATTTCAAGGTTATTTTTCTGAAAAAATCAGTAACCGAATGAAAAATAGCAAATGAAGTCAGAAATGGTTGAAAATTTATGATGTGGATTTGAATGGTGCATTTTTAACACACAAGAAGTATGGAGTTGAAACACGTTAAAAAATGAAATGCCTTCGTAACAGGCCAGTTTTCTTCCTAAACCCTGATACTTCGAAAGAGTTTGGCAATTTTGTACACGAAGTGCATCTAGTTTTTGCCGTAACCATCGCAGCTTTTTATAACATGCTATGTGGGTGAAATGATGATACCATGCCATGTTTAAACCTTTTCAAAGTACTTTTGATTTGCTTTTCAATTTCAGGGTTATTTTGCAGCTACCATGCCAACTTTCAAAATTTTGAGAGTTCATTTGAAGTGCTTTTCAATTTCAGGGTTATTTTAGTGGAAAAAAATCAGTAAGCGCATGAAAAATAGAAAATGAAGTCAGAAAGGGTTGAAAATTGATGATGTGGCTTTGAATGGTGCATTTTGAACACCCCAAATTCATGGTGTTCAAATAAGTTAAAAAAATGAAATGCCTTTGTAAGAGGCGAGTTTTCGTCCGAAACCCTGATACTTCGAAAGAGATTCTCTATTTAGTACACAAAGTGCATCCAGTTTTTGTCGTAACCCTCTGAACTATTTATAACATGCTATGTGGGTGAAATGATGATACCATGCCAACTTTCAACCTTTTCAGAGTTCATTTGAAGTGCTTTTAAATTTTAGGGTTGTTTTGCTGAAAAAATTAGTAAGTGCAAGAAAAATAACAAAAGAAGTCAGAAAGGGTTGAAAATTGATGATGTGCCTTTGAATGGTGCATTTTGAACACACAAAAAGTATGGAGATGAAATAAGTTAAAAAATGAAATGCCTTTGTAACAGGTGAGTTTTCACCTGAAACCGTGATACTTCGAAAGAGATTATCCATTTTGTACACGAAGTGCAACCAACTTTTGCCGTAGCCCTGTCAACTATTTATTACATGATATGTGGGTGAAATGATGATACCATGCCAACTTTAAACCTTTTCAGAGTTCATTTGAAGTGCTTTTCAATTTCGGGGTTATTTTTCTGATAATGCCAACTTTCAACTGTTTGAGAGTTCATTTGACGTGTTTTTCAATTTGAGGGTTATGTTGCTGGAAAAAAATAAAAAATGAATTCGGATGGGTTGAAAATATATGATGTGGCTTTCAATGGTGCAATTTGAACACACAAAAAGTTTGGTGTTCAAATAATTTAAAAAAATGATATGCCTTTGTAACAGCCGAGATTTTGTCCGAAACCCTGATACTTCGAAAGAGGTTGTCCATTTTGTACACGAAGTGCATCCAGTTTTTGCCGTAACCCTCTCAAATTTTTGTAACATGCTATGTGCGTGAAATGATGATACCATGCCAACTTTCAACCTTTTCAGGGTACATTTCAAGTGCTTTTCAATTTCAAGGTTATTTTTTTGAAAAAATCAGTAACCGAATGAAAAATAGCAAATGAAGTCAGAAATGGTTGAAAATTTATGATGTGGATTTGAATGGTGCAGTTTTAACACACAAGAAGTATGGAGTTGAAATACGTTAAAAAATGAAATGCCTTTGTAAGAGGCGAGTTTTCGTCCGAAACCGTGATACTTCGAAAGAGATTCTCCATTTTGTACACGAAGTGCATCCAGTTTTTGCCGTAACCCTCTCAACTATTTATTACATGATATGTTGGTGAAATGATGATACCATGCCAACTTGAAACCTTTTCAGAGTTCATTTGAAGTGCTTTTCAATTTAGGGGTTATTTTGCTGATAATGCCAACTTTCAACCGTTTGAGAGTTCATTTGAAGTGTTTTTCACCTTTAGGGTTATTTTGCTGGGAAAAGTAAAAAATGAAGTCGGATGGGTTGAAAATGAATGATGTGGCTTTGAATGGTTCATTTGAACACACAAAAAGTTTGGTGTTAAAATAAGTTAAAAAATGAAATGCCTTTGTAATAGCCGAGTTTTTGTCCGAAACCCTGATACTTCGAAAGAGATTGTCCATTTTGTACACGAAGTGCATCCAGTATTTGCCGTAACCCTCTCAACTTTTTATAACATGCTATGTGCGTGAAATGATGATACCATGCCAACTTTCAACCTTTTCAGAGTTCATTTCAAGTGCTTTTCAATTTCAAGGTTATTTTTCTGAAATAATCAATAACCGAATGAAAAATAGCAAATGAAGTCAGAAATGGTTGAAAATTTATGATGTGGATTTGAATGGTGCATTTTTAACACACAAGAAGTATGGAGTTGAAATACGTTAAAAAAATGAAATGCCTTTGTAACAGGCCAGTTTTCTTCCGAAACCCTCATACTTCGACAGAGTTTGGCAATTTTGTACACGAAGTGCATCTAGTTTTTGCCGTAACCATCGCAGCTTTTTATAACATGCTATGTGGGTGAAATGATGATACCATGCCATGTTTAAACCTTTTCAAAGTACTTTTGAAGTGCTTTTCAATTTCAGGGTTATTTTGCTGATACCATGCCAACTTTCAACATTTTCAGAGTTCATTTGAAGTGCTTTTCAATTTCAGGGTCATTTTAGTGGAAAAAAATCAGTAAGCGCATGAAAAATAGAAAACGAAGTCAAAAAGGGTTGAAAGTTGATGATGTGGCTTTGAATGGTGCATTTTGAACACCCAAAATTTATGGTGTTCAAATAAGTTAAAAAATGAAATGCCTTTGTAAGAGGCGAGTTTTCGTCCGAAACCCTAATACTTCGAAAGAGATTCTCCATTTAGTACAAAAAGTGCATCCAGTTTTTGTCGTAACCCTCTGAACTATTTACGACATGCTATGTGGGTGAAATGATGATCCCATGCCAACTTTCAACCTTTTCAGAGTTCATTTGAAGTGCTTTTAAATTTTAGGGTTATTTTGTTGAAAAAAATCAGTAAGTGCAAGAAAAATAACAAATGAAGTTAGAAAGGGTTGAAAATTGATGATGTTGCTTTGAATGGTGCATTTTGAACACACAAAAAGTATGGAGTTGAAATAAGTTAAAAAATGAAATGCCTTTGTAACAGGTGAGTTTTCATCCGAAACCGTGATACTTCGAAAGAGATTATCCATTTTGTACACGAAGTGCATCCAACTTTTGCCGTAACCCTCTCAACTATTTATTAAATGATATGTGGGTGAAATGATGATACCATGCCAACTTTAAACCTTTTCATAGTTCATTTGAAGTGCTTTTCAATTTCGGGGTTATTTTGCTGAGAATGCCAACTTTCAACCGTTTGAGAGTTCATTTGACGTGTTTTTCAATTTGAGGGTTATGTTGCTGGAAAAAAATAAAAAATGAAGTCGGATGGGTTGAAAATATATGATGTGGCTTTCAATGGTGCAATTTGAACACAAAAAAAGTTTGGTGTTCAAATAAGTTAAAAAAATGAAATGCCTTTGTAACAGCCGAGTTTTTTTCCGAAACCCTGATACTTCGAAAGTGATTCTCCATTTTGTACACGAAGTGCATCCAATTTTTGCCGTAACCCTCTCAACTTTTTATAACATGCTATGTGCGTGAAATGATGATACCATGCCAACTTTCAACCTTTTCAGGGTACATTTCAAGTGCTTTTTAATTTCAAGGTTATTTTTTTGAAAAAATCAGTAACCGAATGAAAAATAGCAAATGAAGTCAGAAATGGTTGAAAATTTATGATGTGGATTTGAATGGTGCAGTTTTAACACACAAGAAGTATGGAGTTGAAATACGTTAAAAAATGAAATGCCTTTGTAAGAGGCGAGTTTTCGTCCGAAACCGTGATACTTCGAAAGAGATTCTCCATTTTGTACACGAAGTGCATCCAGTTTTTGCCGTAACCCTCTCAACTATTTATTACATGATATGTTGGTGAAATGATGATACCATGCCAACTTGAAACCTTTTCAGAGTTCATTTGAAGTGCTTTTCAATTTAGGGGTTATTTTGCTGATAATGCCAACTTTCAACCGTTTGAGAGTTCATTTGAAGTGTTTTTCACCTTTAGGGTTATCTTGCTGGGAAAAATAAAAAATGAAGTCGGATGGGTTGAAAATGAATGATGTAGCTTTGAATGGTGCATTTGAACACACAAAAAGTTTGGTGTTCAAATAAGTTAAAAAATGAAATGCCTTTGTAACAGCCGAGTTTTTGTCCGAAACCCTGATACTTCGAAAGAGATTGTCCATTTTGTACACGAAGTGCATCCAGTATTTGCCGTAACCCTCTCAACTTTTTATAACATGCTATGTGCGTGAAATGATGATACCATGCCAACTTTCAACCTTTTCAGAGTTCATTTCAAGTGCTTTTCAATTTCAAGGTTATTTTTCTGAAAAAATCAGTAACCGAATGAAAAATAGCAAATGAAGTCAGAAATGGTTGAAAATTTATGATGTGGATTTGAATGGTGCATTTTTAACACACAAGAAGTATGGTGTTGAAATACGTTAAAAAAATGAAATGCCTTTGTAACAGGCCAGTTTTCTTCCGAAACCCTGATACTTCGAAAGAGTTTGGCAATTTTGTACACGAAGTGCATCTAGTTTTGCCGTAACCATCGCAGCTTTTTTATAACATGCTATGTGGGTGAATGATGATACCATGCCCTGTTTTAAACCTTTTCAAGGTACTTTTGAAGTGCTTTTCAATTTCAGGGTTATTTTGCTGATACCATGCCAACTTTCAACATTTTCAGAGTTCATTTGAAGTGCTTTTCAATTTCAGGGTCATTTTAGTGGAAAAAATCAGTAAGCGCATGAAAAATAGAAAATGAAGTCAGAAAGGGTTGAAAATTGATGATGTGGCTTTGAATGGTGCATTTTGAACACCCAAAATTTATGGTGTTCAAATAAGTAAAAAAATGAAATGCCTTTGTAAGAGGCGAGTTTTCGTCCGAAACCCTAATACTTCGAAAGAGATTCTCCATTTAGTACACAAAGTGCATCCAGTTTTTGTCGTAACCCTCTGGACTATCTATGACATGCTATGTGGGTGAAATGATGATACCATGCCAACTTTCAACCTTTTCAGAGTTCATTTGAAGTGCTTTTAAATTTTAGGGTTATTTTGTTGAAAAAAATTAGTAAGTGCAAGAAAAATAACAAATGAAGTCAGAAAGGGTTGAAAATTGATGATGTTGCTTTGAATGGTGCATTTTGAACACAAAAAAAGTTTGGTGTTCAAATAAGTTAAAAAAATGAAATGCCTTTGTAACAGCCGAGTTTTTGTCCGAAACCGTGATACTTCGAAAGAGATTCTCCATTTTGTACACGAAGTGCATCCAGTTTTTGCCGTAACCCTCTCAACTTTTTATAACATGCTATGTGCGTGAAATGATGATACCATGCCAACTTTCAACCTTTTCAGAGTTCATTTCAAGTGCTTTTCAATTTCAAGGTTATTTTTCTAAAAAAATCAGTAACCGAATGAAAAATAGCAAATGAAGTCAGAAATGGTTGAAAATTTATGATGTGGATTTGAATGGTGCAGTTTTAACACACAAAAAGTATGGAGTTGAAATACGTTAAAACAATGAAATGCCTTTGTAAAAGGCCAGTTTTCTTCCGAATCCCTGATACTTCGAAAGAGTTTGGCAATTTTGTACACGAAGTGCATCTAGTTTTTGCCGTAACCATCGCAACTTTTTATAACATGCTATGTGGGTGAAACGATGATACCATGCCATGTTTAAACCTTTTAAAGTACTTTTGAAGTGCTTTTCAATTTCAGGGTTATTTGCTGATACCATGCCAACTTTCAACATTTTCAGAGTTCATTTGAAGTGCTTTTCAATTTCTGGGTCATTTTAGTGGAAAAAATCGGTAAGCGCATGAAAATAGAAAATGAAGTCAGAAAGGGTTGAAAATTGATGATGTTGCTTTGAATGGTGCATTTTGAACACCCAAAATTTATGGTGTTCAAATAAGTTAAAAAATGAAATGCCTTTGTAAGAGGCGAGTTTTCGTCCGAAACCCTGATACTTCGAAAGAGATTCTCCATTTAGTACACAAAGTGCATCCAGTTTTTGTCGTAACCCTCTGAACTATTATGACATGCTATGTGGGTGAAATGACGATACCATGCCAACTTTCAACCTTTTCAGAGTTCATTTGAAGTGCTTTTAAATTTTAGGGTTATTTTGTTGAAAAAATCAGTAAGTGCAAGAAAAATAACAAATGAAGTTAGAAAGGGTTGAAAATTGATGATGTTGCTTTGAATGGTGCATTTTGAACACACCAAAAAGTATGGAGTTGAAATAAGTTAAAAAATGAAATGCCTTTGTAACAGGTGAGTTTTCATCCGAAACCGTGATACTTCGAAAGAGATTATCCACTTTGTACACGAAGTGCATCCAGTTTTTGCCGTAACCCTCTCAACTATTGATTACATGATATGTGGGTGAAATGATGATACCATGCCAACTTTCAACCTTTTCAGAGTTCATTTCAAGTGCTTTTCAATTTCGGGTTATTTTGCTGATAATGCCAACTTTCAACCGTTTGAGAGTTCATTTGAAGTGTTTTTCAATTTGAGGGTTATTTTGTTGGAAAAATAAAAAATGAAGTCGGATGGGTCGAAAATATATGATGTGGCTTTGAATGGTGCATTTTGAACACAAAAAAGTTTGGTGTTCAAATAAGTTAAAAAAATGAAATGCCTTTGTAACAGCCGAGTTTTTGTCCGAAACCGTGATACTTCGAAAGAGATTCTCCATTTTGTACACGAAGTGCATCCAGTTTTTGCCGTAACCCTCTCACTTTTTATAACATGCTATGTGCGTGAAATGATGATACCATGCCAACTTTCAACCTTTTCAGAGTTCATTTCAAGTGCTTTCAATTTCAAGGTTATTTTTCTAAAAAATCAGTAACCGAATGAAAAATAGCAAATGAAGTCAGAAATGGTTGAAAATTTATGATGTGGATTTGAATGGTGCAGTTTTAACACACAAAAAGTATGGAGTTGAAATACGTTAAAACAATGAAATGCCTTTGTAAAAGGCCAGTTTTCTTTCGAAACCCTGATACTTCGAAAGAGTTTGGCAAATTTGTACACGAAGTGCATCCAGTTTTTGCCGTAACCATCGCAACTTTTTATAACATGCTATGTGGGTGAAACGATGATACCATGCCATGTTTAAACCTTTTAAAAGTACTTTTGAAGTGCTTTTCAATTTCAGGGTTATTTTGCTGATACCATGCCAACTTTCAACATTTTCAGAGTTCATTTGAAGTGCTTTTCAATTTCTGGGTCATTTTAGTGGAAAAAATCGGTAAGCGCATGAAAAATAGAAAATGAAGTCAGAAAGGGTTGAAAATTGATGATGTTGCTTTGAATGGTGCATTTTGAACACACAAAAAGTATGGAGTTGAAATAAGTTAAAAAATGAAATGCCTTTGTAACAGGTGAGTTTTCATCCGAAACCGTGATACTTCGAAAGAGATTATCCACTTTGTACACGAAGTGCATCCAGTTTTTGCCGTAACCCTCTCAACTATTGATTACATGATATGTGGGTGAAATGATGATACCATGCCAACTTTCAACCTTTTCAGAGTTCATTTCAAGTGCTTTTCAATTTCGGGGTATTTTGCTGATAATGCCAACTTTCAACCGTTTGAGAGTTCATTTGAAGTGTTTTTCAATTTGAGGGTTATTTTGTTGGAAAAATAAAAATGAAGTCGGATGGGTCGAAAATATATGATGTGGCTTTGAATGGTGCATTTTGAACACAAAAAAAGTTTGGTGTTCAAATAAGTTAAAAAATGAAATGCCTTTGTAACAGCCGAGTTTTTGTCCGAAACCGTGATACTTCGAAAGAGATTCTCCATTTGTACACGAAGTGCATCCAGTTTTTGCCGTAACCCTCTCAACTTTTTATAACATGCTATGTGCGTGAAATGATGATACCATGCCAACTTTCAACCTTTTCAGAGTTCATTTCAAGTGCTTTTCAATTTCAAGGTTATTTTTCTAAAAAAATCAGTAACCGAATGAAAAATAGCAAATGAAGTCAGAAATGGTTGAAAATTTATGATGTGGATTTGAATGGTGCAGTTTTAACACACAAAAAGTATGGAGTTGAAATACGTTAAAACAATGAAATGCCTTTGTAAAAGGCCAGTTTTCTTTCGAAACCCTGATACTTCGAAAGAGTTTGGCAAATTTGTACACGAAGTGCATCCAGTTTTTGCCGTAACCATCGCAACTTTTTATAATATGCTATGTGGGTGAAATGATGATGCCATGCCATGTTTAAACCTTTTAAAAGTACTTTTGAAGTGCTTTTCAATTTCAGGGTTATTTTTGCTGATACCATGCCAACTTTCAACATTTTCAGAGTTCATTTGAAGTGCTTTTCAATTTCAGGGTCATTTAGTGGAAAAAATCGGGTAAGCGCATGAAAAATAGAAAATGAAGTCAGAAAGGGTTGAAAATTGATGATGTGGCTTTGAATGGTGCATTTTGAACACCCAAAATTTATGGTGTTCAAATAAGTTAAAAAATGAAATGCCTTTGTAAGAGGCGAGTTTTCGTCCGAAACCCTGATACTTCGAAAGAGATTCTCCATTTAGTACACAAAGTGCATCTAGTTTTTGTCGTAACCCTCTGAACTATTTATGACATGCTATGTGGGTGAAATGATGATACCATGCCAACTTTCAACCTTTTCAGAGTTCATTTGAAGTGCTTTTAAATTTTAGGGTTATTTTGTTGAAACAAATCAGTAAGTGCAAGAAAAATAACAAATGAAGTCAGAAAGGGTTGAAAATTGATGATGTTGCTTTGAATGGTGCATTTTGAACACACAAAAGTATGGAGTTGAAATAAGTTAAAAAATGAAATGCCTTTGTAACAGGTGAGTTTTCATCCGAAACCGTGATACTTCGAAAGAGATTATCCATTTTGTACACGAAGTGCATCCAGTTTTTGCCGTAACCCTCTCAACTATTTATTACATGATATGTGGGTGAAATGATGATTACCATGCCAACTTTAAAACTTTTCAGAGTCATTTGAAGTGCTTTTCAATTTCGGGGTTATTTTGCTGTTAATGCCAACTTTCAACCGTTTGAGAGTTCATTCGAAGTGTTTTTCAATTTGAGGGTTATTTTGCTGAAAAAAATAAAAAATGAAGTCGGATGGGTTGAAATATATGATGTGGCTTTGAATGGTGCATTTTGAACACAAAAAAAGTTTGGTGTTCAAATAAGTTAAAAAAATGAAATGCCTTTGTAATAGCCCGATTTTTGTCCGAAACCGTGATACTTCGAAAGAGATTCTCCATTTTGTACACGAAGTGCATCCAGTTTTTGCCGTAACCCTCTCAATATTTTATAACATGCTATGTGCGTGAAATGATGATACCATGCCAACTTTCAACCTTTTCAGAGTTCATTCCAAGTGCTTTTCAATTTCAAGGTTATTTTTCTAAAAAAATCAATAACCGAATGAAAAATAGCAAATGAAGTCAGAAATGGTTGAAAATTTATGATGTGGATTTGAATGGTGCAGTTTTAACACACAAAAAGTATGGAGTTGAAATACGTTTAAAACAATGAAATGCCTTTGTAACAGGCCAGTTTCTTCCGAAACCCTGATACTTCGAAAGAGTTGGCAATTTTGTACACGAAGTGCATCCAGTTTTTGCCGTAACCATCGCAACTTTTTATAACATGCTATGTGGGTGAAATGATGATACCATGCCATGTTTAAACCTTTTAAAAGTACTTTTGAAGTGCTTTTCAATTTCAGGGTTATTTTGCTGATACCATGCCAACTTTCAACATTTTCAGAGTTCATTTGAAGTGCTTTTAAATTTCAGGGTCATTTAGTGGAAAAAATCGGTAGTAAGCGCTTGAAAATAGAAAATGAAGTCAGAAAGGGTTCAAAATTGATGATGTGGCTTTGAATGGTGCATTTTGAACACCCAAAATTTATAGTGTTCAAATAAGTTAAAAATGAAATGCCTTTGTAAGAGGCGAGTTTTCGTCCGAACCCTGATACTTCGAAAGAGATTCTCCATTTAGTACACAAAGTGCATCCAGTTTTTGTATTAACCCTCTGAACTATTTATGACATGCTATGTGGTGAAATGATGATTACCATGCCAACTTTCAACCTTTTCAGAGTTCATTTGAAGTGCTTTTAAATTTTAGGCTTATTTTGTTGAAAAAAATCAGTAAGTGCAAGAAAAATAACAAATGAAGTCAGAAAGGGTTGAAAATTGATGATGTTGCTTTGAATGGTGCATTTTGAACACACAAAAAGTATGGAGTTGAAATAAGTTAAAAAATGAAATGCCTTTGTAACAGGTGAGTTTTCATCCGAAACCGTGATACTTCGAAAGAGATTATCCATTTTGTACATGAAGTGCATCCAGTTTTTGCCGTAACCCTCTCAACTATTTATTACATGATATGTGGGTGAAATGATGATACCATGCCAACTTTAAACTTTCAGAGTTCATTTGAAGTGCTTTTCAATTTCGGGGTTATTTTGCTGTTAATGCCAACTTTCAACCGTTTGAGAGTTCATTCGAAGTGTTTTTCAATTTGAGGGTTTATTTTGCTGAAAAAAATAAAAAATTAAGTCGGATGGTGTTGAAAATATATGATGTGGCTTTGAATGGTGCATTTTGAACACAAAAAAAGTTTGTGTGTTCAAATAAGTTAAAAAAATGAAATGCCTTTGTAACAGCCCGATTTTTGTCCGAAACCGTGATACTTCGAAAGAGATTCTCCATTTTGTACACGAAGTGCATCCAGTTTTTTGCCGTAACCCTCTCAATATTTTATAACATGCTATGTGCGTGAAATGATGATACCATGCCAACTTTCAACCTTTTCAGAGTTCATTCCAAGTGCTTTTCAATTTCAAGGTTATTTTTCTAAAAAAAATCAATAACCGAATGAAAAATAGCAAATGAAGTCAGAAATGGTTGAAATTTATGATGTGGATTTGGAATGGTGCAGTTTTACACACCAAAAAGTATGGAGTTGAAATACGTTTTAAAACAATGAAATGCCCTTTGTAACAGGCCAAGTTTTCTCTCCGAAACCGTGATACTTCGAAGAGTTTGGCAATTTTGTACCCGAAGTGCATCCAGTTTTTGCCGTAACCATCGCAACTTTTTATAACATGCTATGTGGGTGAAATGATGATACCATGCCATGTTTAAACCTTATAAAAGTACTTTTGAAGTGCTTTTCAATTTCAGGGTTACTTTTTGCTGATACCATGCCAACTTTCAACATTTTCAGAGTTCATTTGAAGTGCTTTTCAATTTCAGGGTCATTTTAGTGGAAAAAAATCGGTAAGCGCATGAAAAATAGAAAATGAAGTCAGAAAGGGTTCAAAATTGATGATGTGGCTTTGAATGGTGCATTTTGAACACCCAAAATTTATGGTGTTTCAAATAAGTTAAAAAATGAAATGCCTTTGTAAGAGGCGAGTTTTCGTCCGAACCCTGATACTTCGAAAGAGATTCTCCATTTAGTACACAAAGTGCATCCAGTTTTTGTATAACCCTCTGAACTATTTATGACATGCTATGTGGGTGAAATGAATGATACCATTGCCACTTTCAACCTTTTCAGAGTTCATTTGAAGTGATTTTAAATTTTAGGCTTATTTTGTTGAAAAAATCAGTAAGTGCAAGAAAAATAACAAATGAAGTCAGAAAGGGTTGAAAATTGATGATGTTGCTTTGAATGGTGCATTTTGAACACACAAAAATTATGGAGTTGAAATAAGTTAAAAAATGAAATGCCTTTGAAAAGGTGAGTTTTCATCCGAAAACCGTGATACCTCGAAAGAGATTATCCATTTGTACACGAAGTGCATCCAGTTTTTGCCGTAACCCTCTCAACTATTTATTACATGATATGTGGGTGAAATGATGATACCATACCAACTTTAAACCTTTTCAGAGTTCATTTGAAGTGCTTTTCAATTTCGGGTTTATTTTGCTGATAATGCCAACTTTCAACCGTTTGAGAGTTCATTTGAAGTGTTTTTCAATTTGAGGGTTATTTTGCTGAAAAAAATAAAAATTAAGTCGGATGGGTTGAAAATATATGATGTGGCTTTGAATGGGTGCATTTTGAACACCCCAAATTCATGGTGTTCAAATAAGTTAAAAAAATGAAATGCCTTTGTAAGAGGCGAGTTTTCGTCCGAAACCCTGATACTTCGAAAGAGATTCTCTATTTAGTACACAAAGTGCACCCAGTTTTTGTCGTAACCCTCTGAACTATTTATAACATGCTATGTGGGTGAAATGATGATACCATGCCAACTTTCAACCTTTTCAGAGTTCATTTGAAGTGCTTTTAAATTTTAGGGTTGTTTTGCTAAAAAAATTAGTAAGTGCAAGAAAAATAACAAAAGAAGTCAGAAAGGGTTGAAAATTGATGATGTGCCTTTGAATGGTGCATTTTGAACACACAAAAAGTATGGAGATGAAATAAGTTAAAAAATGAAATGCCTTTGTAACAGGTGAGTTTTCATCTGAAACCGTGATACTTCGAAAGAGATTATCCATTTTGTACACGAAGTGCAACCAACTTTTGCCGTAACCCTGTCAACTATTTATTACATGATATGTGGGTGAAATGATGATACCATGCCAACTTTAAACCTTTTCAGAGTTCATTTGAAGTGCTTTTCAATTTCGGGGTTATTTTTCTGATAATGCAACTTTCAACTGTTTGAGAGTTCATTTGACGTGTTTTTCAATTTGAGGGTTATGTTGCTGGAAAAAAATAAAAAATGAATTCGGATGGGTTGAAAATATATGATGGGCTTTCAATGGTGCAATTTGAACACACAAAAAGTTGGTGTTCAAATAAGTTAAAAAAATGAATGCCTTTGTAACAGCCGAGTTTTTGTCCGAAACCTGATACTTCGAAGAGATTGTCCATTTTGTACACGAAGTGCATCCAGTTTTGCCGTAACCCTCTCAAATTTTTATAACATGCTATGTGGTGAAATGATGATACCATGCCAACTTTCAACCTTTTCAGACATTTCAAGTGCTTTTCAATTTCAAGGTTATTTTTTGAAAAAAATGACGTAACCGAATGAAAAATAGCAAATGAAGTCAGAAATGGTTGAAAATTTTGGATTTGAATGGTGCAGTTTTAACACACAAAAGTATGGAGTTGAAATACGTTAAAAAAATGAAATGCCTTTGTAAAAGGCGAGTTTTCGTCCGATACCGTGATACTTCGAAAGAGATTTCCATTTTGTACACGAAGTGCATCCAGTTTTTGCCGTAACCCTCTCAACTATTTATACATGATATGTGGTGAAATGATGATACCATGCAACTTGAAACCTTTTCAGAGTTCATTTGAAGTGCTTTTCAATTTAGGGGTTATTTGCTGATATGCCAACTTTCAACCTTTGAGAGTTCATTTGAAGTGTTTTTCACTTTAGGGTTATTTTGCTGGAAAAATAAAAAATGAAGTCGGATGGGTTGAAATGAATGATGTGGCTTTGAATGGTTCATTTGAACACACAAAAGTTTGGTGTTCAATAAGTTAAAAATGAAATGCCTTTGTAAGAGCCGATTTTTGTCCGAAACCCTGATACTTCGAAAGAGATTGTCCATTTTGTACACGAAGTGCATCCAGTATTTGCCGTAACCCTCTCAAACTTTTTATAACATGCTATGTGGTGAAATGATGATACCATGCCAACTTTCAACCTTTTCAGAGTTCATTTCAAGTGCTTTTCAATTTCAAGGTTATTTTTCTGAAAAAATCAGTAACCGAATGAAAAATAGCAAATGAAGTCAGAAATGGGTGAAAATTATGATGTGGATTTGAATGGTGCATTTTTAACACACAAGAAGTATGGAGTTGAAATAGTTAAAAAATGAAATGCCTTTGTAACAGGCCAGTTTTCTTCCGAAACCCTGATACTTCGAAAGAGTTTGGCAATTTTGTACACGAAGTGCATAGTTTTTGCCGTAACCATCGCAACTTTTTATAACATGCTATGTGGGTGAAATGATGATACCATGCCATGTTTAAACCTTTTCAAGTACTTTTGAAGTGCTTTTCAATTTCAGGGTTTTTTGCTGATACCATGCCAACTTTCAACATTTTCAGAGTTCATTTGAAGTGCTTTTCAATTTCAGGGTCATTTAGTGTGAAAAAAATCAGTAAGCGCATGAAAAATAGAAAACGAAGTCAAAAGGGTTGAAATGATGATGTGGCTTTGAATGGGCATTTTGAACACCCAAAATTTGGTGTTCAAATAAGTTAAAAAATGAAATGCCTTTGTAACAGAGGCGAGTTTTGTCCGAAACCCTGATACTTCGAAAGAGATTCTCCATTTAGTACACAAAGTGCATCCAGTTTTTGTCGTAACCCTCTGAACTTTTATAACATGCTATGGGTGAAATGATGATACCATGCCAACTTTCAACCTTTTCAGAGTTCATTTGAAGTGCTTTTCAATTTAGGGTTATTTTTTGAAAAAAATCAGTAAGTGCGAATGAAAAATACAATGAAGTCAGAAATGGTTGAAAATTGATGATGTGCTTTGAATGGTGCATTTTGAACACACAAAAAGTATGGAGTTGAAATACGTTAAACAATGAAATGCCTTTGTAAGGAGTTTTCCGAAACCTGATACTTCGAAAGAGTTTCCATTTGTACACGAAGTGCATCCAGTTTTTGCCGTAACCCATCAACTTTTATAATGATATGGGTGAAATGATGATACCATGCCACTTTAAACCTTTTCAAGTCATTTGAAGTGCTTTTCAATTTCAGGGTTATTTTGCTGAATGCCAACTTTCAACATTTTGAGAGTTCATTTGAAGTGCTTTTCAATTTCGGGTTATTTGCTGCGAAAAAATAAAAAATGAAGTCAGAAAGGGTTGAAAATATATGATGATGTGGCTTTGAATGGTGCATTTTGAACACCAAAATTTTGGTGTTCAAATAAGTTAAAAAAATGAAATGCCTTTGTAACAGAGTTTTTTCCGAAACCCTGATACTTCGAAAGAGATTCTCCATTTAGTACACGAAGTGCATCCAGTTTTTGCGTAACCCTTCAACTTTATAACATGCTATGTGCGTGAAATGATGATACCATGCCAACTTTCAACCTTTTCAGAGTTCATTTGAAGTGCTTTTAAATTTAGGTTATTTTTTGAAAAAATCAGTAACCGAAGAAAAATAACAAATGAAGTCAGAAAGGGTTGAAAATTTATGATGTGGATTTGAATGGTGCATTTTAACAACAAAAAAGTATGGAGTTGA
This sequence comes from Hordeum marinum, assembly GCA_022496015.1. Classification (NCBI taxonomy): domain Eukaryota; kingdom Viridiplantae; phylum Streptophyta; class Magnoliopsida; order Poales; family Poaceae; genus Hordeum; species Hordeum marinum. The sequence continues at coordinate 326 of JAAAWK010000399.1, read as the reverse complement.
AATAAGTTAAAAATGAAATGCCTTTGTAAGAGGCGAGTTTTCGTCCGAAACCGTGATACTTCGAAAGAGATTCTCCATTTGTACACGAAGTGCATCCAGTTTTTGCCGTAACCCTCTCAACTATTATTACATGATATGTGGGTGAAATGATGATACCATGCCAACTTCAACCTTTTCAGAGTTCATTTGAAGTGCTTTTCAATTTCGGGGTTATTTTGCTGATAATGCCAACTTTCAACCGTTTGAGAGTTCATTTGAAGTGTTTTTCAATTTAGGGTTATTTGTTGGAAAAATAAAAATGAAGTCGGATGGGTTGAAAATGAATG